>NQII01000253.1:740852-981687 GCA_002778355.1 Clitarchus hookeri
GGGGGGGGTTACACGATATTAGGCAGGTGTACCAGTTTTTTTGTCTCTTCAGGGTATATCAGTAAAAAACTTGATGAAATGTTCAGATTTTCGTTAAAAATTCGTTAAAGCTGTGTTATCATAAAATTATTTTTAATTTTCTTTGCAGTTTCATGAAATCCAAAAACATATTATTCTTTTTTGTTTTGTGAAATAAACAGTTAATTTGGCACAACCCTAGAATATTGTAAAGCTTATTTTCGCACTTAAGAAATGAAATATGTTTCTTTAGTTCGTTAGCTTACTGTACCTCCTCCTCTTAAATATCCAGTATTACTGTGCAGCTCTACCTGTGCTAAAGCCCACGAGCCGCGACTGCTCGGAACGGAACTGGCTAACGTCTGCACACTTATTCGGACCACATCGATTTCATTCAGTACTACTCTTTACACATCAGTCAGTTGATGGCTCACAACACAAGTAGACTGTTCTATAAAATAAGAATTTATTTTGACTTGTGTAATGAGATACAGAAACGATTACGAAGACTCGAGCTAGATTCATGATTTTTTTGTATTTTAAGTGATATTAGAAGATATAAATATGCATTGTAAAAATATAGACTAAAAAATACTGTTTTGTAGGTCTATTGTTAACAATGAATATATTTACAGCTCTTATTAGTAGTTTCTTATTTCAATTTTTACCACGCAAAGAAGGTGAATGTAAGAACACACACACACACGCATATAAAGACAATGTAACACATAGAATGTTCTTGAAATCCAGGTACAAACAAACATCACGAGATTATTCCCCATGGAAAATGAGTGAGAAAACTTAATACTACATGAATTTACGTAATTATTGAGAGAGAAAGAGAGAGACAGAGACGACTTTGAAATTGGGTATTCAAATTAGTTGCTTATTTCAGAAACTAAGTAAGATGAAACAATAAATTCATGAACAGTGTTACGCCTGATTTTATAGCTTCCTTCCGCGAATATTCGGTGGGTAATATCATCACCCGTTATTAAGAAATTAAAGGGTGCAATTTTAGTAACTGACAAAAGTGTGTGGGTATTTATCAATTGTTGTGACAGGCTTACATTATTCATGAGTTTGTTGTTTTATCTCACATATTTTCTGACATTTCGTAAATAATCTAAATTCCCAAATTTAAAGTGTGCATTTCTCCCTTAAAGGCCCCGCCTGCCTGCAGCTATTTTACGCAGTTTTGGCCTCGAAACGCATGAGCTCGAAAACCTACTCTCGTTCACTCACCCCTTGCCCCATCGCCTCTACGCACAAGGCGCTCAACTGGCATGCAGTCTTTCCATAGGCGACTCGCCTTAACGTGATTTTAAGCGGTGACCATATCTTTATAGTACGTTATTGAAAATAAAAGTAAGCTTAATGTCTAAATAAAGCTCAAAAGTTACTGTATAGGAAATTTATAAGCTGAAAAGTATTCTAACAACACTCTTATTAAACCATTTCACACCCGAACATTAATGTTTGGAATTTATATGTGAACTTGACATTTTTTTCATGGGGCACAAAACGACTTTTAAATGCTTATAATGACTAGAGACTACTACAAAATATCTAAACGTTTTCGAATCAAGTGTTGCGTAACAAACCTCTGCAACGCATTTCATATGCCAGCCAGGTGGAGTCCTTAATAATCAGGTTAAGTCATAGGTTGTGTGTTCACATAGAGTTCAGTAGCATTATGTGTGTATATATATATATATAGCTGCATATATGTATACACACCTATGTGTGATAAAACACATAGTAAAATTCTACACTGAANTAATCTAAATTCCCAAATTTAAAGTGTGCATTTCTCCCTTAAAGGCCCCGCCTGCCTGCAGCTATTTTACGCAGTCTTGGCCTCGAAACGCATGAGCTCGAAAACCTACTCTTGTTCACTCACCCCTTGCCCCATCGCCTCTACGCACAAGGCGCTCAACTGGCATGCAGTCTTTCCATAGGCGACTCGNGTTCACTCACCCCTTGCCCCATCGCCTCTACGCACAAGGCGCTCAACTGGCATGCAGTCTTTCCATAGGCGACTCGCCTTAACGTGATTTTAAGCGGTGACCATATCTTTATAGTACGTTATTGAAAATAAAAGTAAGCTTAATGTCTAAATAAAGCTCAAAAGTTACTGTATAGGAAATTTATAAGCTGAAAAGTATTCTAACAACACTCTTATTAAACCATTTCACACCCGAACATTAATGTTTGGAATTTAAATGTGAACTTGACATTTTTTTCATGGGGCACAAAACGACTTTTAAATGCTTATAATGACTAGAGACTACTACAAAATATCTAAACGTTTTCGAATCAAGTGTTGCNACAAAACGACTTTTAAATGCTTATAATGACTAGAGACTACTACAAAATATCTAAACGTTTTCGAATCAAGTGTTGCCTAACAAACCTCTGCAACGCACTTCATATGCCAGCCAGGTGGAGTCCTTAATAATCAGGTTAAGTCATAGGTTGTGTGTTCACATAGAGTTCAGTAGCATTATGTGTGTATATATATATATATATAGCTGCATATATGTATACACACCTATGTGTGATAAAACACATAGTAAAATTCTACACTGAACAGAAAAATCAGAGTACTCTTCCTTTTCATTCAGTATTATACACTGAAGAGCCAAAAAACTGTTATAGGCGTGCATATGCAAATAACAGAGGTATGGAACCAATCAGAGTAACGCAATGCGGTCGGCAGGTAGATCGATTACTGCTGCTACAATGGCAGATTATCAAGACTTAAGTGAGTTTGAACGTGGTGTTATAGTCAACGCACGAGAGATAGGACATAGCATCTCCGAGGTAGCGATAACATTTGGATGTTTCTCCGCTATTATTTTGGTAATGATGACTCTTTGCAAATGGATTTACTGAATTATATTAATTTGAAAACATTTGGTACAGCACAGCAAAATTTCAATTAATATTTTTTTATATAATTTTTTTTAACCAATTTTTCTCGACTCAAATTCTCACAATAAATTCATATCACCTGCTGTTTACAATTACTTACTTCAATCAATCAAATTTACAATTATCTCAAAGGAATTAATGTAATTAAATAATTAGAAATCAGTCCCAACAGACAGTGTATCAAAACCTATTCCGTTATAAATTATGTGTCCATATTTGACAGTTCCACTATTTACTTTAAAATCCGTATTACATGTCCATGTCCCACCAGTACGCGATGTTCTAGAGTTCTCCGAGCGCCCTCACACACAGTANGTAATGATGACTCTTTGCAAATGGATTTACTGAATTATATTAATTTGAAAACATTTGGTACAGCACAGCAAAATTATAATTAATATTTTTTTATATAATTTTTTTTTAACCAATTTTTCTCCACTCAAATTCTCACAATAAATTCATATCACCTGCTGTTTACAATTACTTACTTCAATCAATCAAATTTACAATTATCTCAAAGGAATTAATGTAATTAAATAATTAGAAATCAGTCCCAACAGACAGTGTATCAAAACCTATTCCGTTATAAATTATGTGTCCATATTTGACAGTTCCACTATTTACAATAAAATCCGTATTACATGTCCATGTCCCACCAGTACGCGATGTTCTAGAGTTCTCCGAGCGCCCTCACACACAGTAGGCTTCACTCGTCGGGTTCCATGCCCTCTCGTCCATTCACACTACGAACACCTGATCCGCCATCGTGTCGCACTTGACTTCGCGCCCGCAATCAGCCAAAAGTATTCTACTCAGACTCTCCGCAGTCCCACTGTGGCTTGTATTTACAGCGCCGTAGGCCGTCATTCAGAAATTTCGTTAAGTCTTGCGTTTCACCGAGGGTCCTAATTCCCAGAATATTCTTGCGCCTTCTCTATATTTGTCGGCTTCTCCAACAGNCCGCGGTGGCTTGTATTTATAGGGCCGTAGGCAGTCATCCAGAAATTTCACTAAGTCTCGCGTTTCGCCGAGGGTCCTAATTCCCAGAATATACTTGCGCCTTCTCTATAATTGTTGGCTCCTCCAGCAGGGGGAGGAGGAGGGGCTGTGACGCCAGCCAGGTCTCGACACTGTCAATCATTCCTTGGCTACACATGTAAAATGAAACAAGGGGGGGGGAGACGAGGCAGAGAGCAGGTCAGCCTGGTGTGTCCGGGGAGGGACGAGGTGGGTCGTCCCAGACCGCGCATAATGGGAGCTCACCGCCAGTCGGAGCTGCAGCGCGTAAAATATTTATAAGTATCACAAGTGAGTTGAGCTGTGCGTAAATATAATTTTTAAAGGAGCAGCGAATTCAATTTTGTGTTTGTCTAGTTTGCGTTTTCTCATAGCGATTGCGACAAAAAAGCTGCCCATTGGATAACATTGAGTGTCCACTCTGTGCTAGTACTATACACTGAGGTGACAAAAGTCATCTGATAGCAATATGCAAATATACAGATGGCAGTAGTATCGTGTACAATATGTATAAATGGGCAGTGCATTGCTTGGGCTTTCATTTGTATTCAAGTGATTCACGTGAAAATTTTTCTGACGTGATTATGGCCGCATGACGGGAATCAGCAGACTTTGAACGCGGAATGGTAGTTGGAGCTAGACACATGGGACATTCCATTTCGGAAATTGTTAGGAAATTCAACATTCCGAGATCCACAGTGTCAAGAGTGTGCCGAGAATACCTTATTTCGGGCATAACCTCCCACCATGGACAACACAGTGGCCGACCGCCTGCACTTAATGACAGAGACCAGCGACGTGTACGCAGAATGGTCAGTGTTAACAGACAAGCAACACTGCGTGAAATAACCGCAGCAATAAATGTGTGACGGACGTGTCCGTCAGGACAGTGCAGTGAACTTTAGCTTTACTGGGCTATGCCAGCAGAAGACCAACTCGAGTACCTTTACTAACAGCACGACATCGCCTGCAGCGCCTCTCTTGGGCTCGTGACCATATCTGTNTAACAGACAAGCAACACTGCGTGAAATAACCGCAGCAATAAATGTGTGACGGACGTGTCCGTCAGGACAGTGCAGCGAACTTTAGCTTTACTGGGCTATGCCAGCATAAGACCAACTCGAGTACCTTTACTAACAGCACGACATCGCCTGCAGCGCCTCTCTTGGGCTCGTGACCATATCTGTNAGTACCTTTACTAACAGCACGACATCGCCTGCAGCGCCTCTCTTGGGCTCGTGACCATATCTGTTGGACCCTAGATGACTGGAAAACCGTGGCTTGGTCAGATGAGTCCCAATTTCAGTTGGTAAGAGCTGATGGTAGGGTTAGAGTGTGGCGCAGACCCTACGAATCTATGGACCCAAGTTGTCAACAAGGAACTGTGCAAGCTGGTGGTGGCTCCATAATGGTGTGGGCTGTTTTTACATGGAATGGACTGGGTCCTCTGGTCCAACTGAACCGATCATTGACTGGAAAGGGTTATGTTCAGCTACTTGGAGACCACTTGCAGCCATTCATGGACTTCATGTACCCAAACAACGATTGACTTTTAATGGATGACAATGCGCCATGTCACCGGGNTGTACCCAAACAACGATTGACTTTTAATGGATGAAAATGCGCCATGTCACCGGGCCACATCTGTTCACGATTGGTTTGAAGAACATTCTGGACAATTTCAGCGAATGATTTGGCCACCAAGATCACCCAACGTGAATCCCATCGAACATATATGGGACATCGTCGTGAGGTCAGTTCGTGCACAGAATCCTGCACCGGCAACACTTTCGCAATTATGGACGTCTATAGAGGCAGTATGGCTCGATATTTCTGCTGGGGACTTCCAACGACTTGTTGAGTCCATGCCACGTCGAGTTGCTGCCCTTCACCGGGCAAAAGGAGGTTAAACACGATATTAGGAGGTATCCCATGACTTTTGTCGCCTCAGTGTATATACTCAATGCATACACGCAGCAGGGGAAAGGCATTCGTTTGCCTGGTTTATAAAATAAACGCAATAACACAACATTGGAAAANAGAGGCAGCATGGCTCGATATTTCTGCTGGGGACTTCCAACGACTTGTTGAGTCCATGCCACGTCGAGTTGCTGCCCTTCACCGGGCAAAAGGAGGTTAAACACGATATTAGGAGGTATCCCATGACTTTTGTCGCCTCAGTGTATACACTCTATGCATACACGCAGCAGGGGAAAGGCATTCGTTTGCCTGGTTTATAAAATAAACGCAATAACACAACATTGGAAAAATTGCAGCGACGCAAGAAAGTGATCTCTGGAAACTTTAGGCACCAGTTTATAAAAGTTTCTTGCGACTTTTATTAATGCACTTACCTAAAAATTTCAGTGTTTGATATTTTGCATCGTTGCGATTTTGCCAGTGTTGCGTTATTGCGATTTTTATAAAATAGCCCTTAGCCTTGCCTTCTCGGCACCTCCCTATGTACTCGTACACGTATGCATCACTTGTCGGCACCAACATTCACGAATCCGGAGAGCATTCTGATAGAGAGAGAATTTGTAAACAAACATTTGCTCGNTGCATCACTTGTCGGCACCAACATTCACGAATCCGGAGAGCATTCTGATAGAGAGAGAATTTGTAAACAAACATTTACTTGGGTTCACGGTGGAAAACGTGTATGTGCGGTAATTATTATCTACGACATTGTTCATAATAATCCTGTACGTTTCATCTTGAAGCATGGCTCAAGATTCAGAAGTTTTGTTTTCAACACGTATTCGTTTATTACACTCTCATAATTGGGAAATTATTTACAAAAATTACACAACACATCCATCTGGCTATGCAGTATCACGATTTACAGGTATAGTGCACTCATAACTATAGTAATTCATTTACATATGCAGTATATGTGTGAACACACATATGTAGACGTAAATAACTGTACATGCATCAAGTGTTATACTTCCTTTGGACGCAAACATCTGGCCGGTATGTGTAAAAATGTGTGTCTGGCCATTTTAAGACGAAACTATTTGATTCTGTCAGCATCCACGGCGTGGCGCCTACAAAGCTACAAGTGTTCAGGAGTTAAATTCTTTTCCAATATTTACGAATGTTACTGATGTTTACGACATCTAACAGCATATAATAAAAAAACAAAGAAAACTGTATACTACTGATAATAATAGCATTGCAGCTTTCTCTAAAACTCCAGTGTCAAGAAATCAAAACTTATTTCGAAACAAGAAGAACAGACCACACATATTTCAATTGATAGTTCTAGCGTGCTGACTTGAGTCCATTTTTGTCGGACAAGCGGTGAAAAATGAACAATTTGGACATCCCAATAAACGAGGTACACCACACGGTGGATGGCATTGAGTCGTATGGTTTAGAAATAGTTGTCGGGAAATTAACGGCGGCAACCCACAGCGATTTTCGTCCATATTAAAGGGAATGTGAAGGCATCCATAAAACTACCTTTGTCAACTGTGAGCTTGGCTTCATGTATGGCGTCTGGATTTACCTTGACTTGCGGCAAAATTTGTTGTTGTTGGGTGTAATTTTTCCGGATAGTTTGGCCTTTTATTTTTTAATACTCTTATGTACAGGTGACATGAAGTCGCCTAAAATAAACATTTTATTGTAGGAGATTCTCTGAAAAGAGTCGGATGCATTTAAAACGGACGAATGAGAGCAAGTGTTTCATGTGGGTGGGTATCCCTGAAATCACAGTACAAGGGCTGTTGGAAGCAAAACATTAGGCAAAATTTTCTTAATTTAATGGGAAACATTTTTATGAGGTAGGTTGAATCTCGTCTTATTTAGTGTCGAACCTATATGTAAAGAGAGTAAATGTGTATTACTGTATACTTCCTTTCTCTCTTTATATTTACTGATATCCGGGACTTTTGTCTGACCGAGAGAATGGATGGAGACAGAATATTTTAATCAGGACTTACGGATGGGCTAAACGTTCCATTATAATCAGCACTTTGTTCTTTTTCTGCCCACGTTTAACAATGTTGGCTGAATACACGCACCGTGTTGGTTTTTGAAATAACTGCTTACGATCTATTTTTATGTGCATATGTAAAATCGGCATTGTCATGGACTTAATCACTTTATTCATATATTAGTCAAGTTTAACTGGGAAAATGGTATGCATGTGTATATGTTTCTAACGTGTTTACTCGCATACTTACGCGCATAAAGCAAATTAAAAATCACTTTCCGCTGATTCAAATGTTACACTTGTGATTCGACGTTGAAATATGGAACTATTTATCTTAAATCATTCCAAACTCTACAGAGACCATACCAGTCAAAATGAGTCCTCTTAAATATAGTGCAGTTAAGGACAGAGAATTTTTTTTTCAAAAAGTGATTACTTTACCGTTATCACTATCACTTAATCATAAAAAATTACAAACTAACAGTATTAGTGAAATTACTTTCCAGTTACATCTGCATTACAAAGGTTTTTGTTTCACTCGTTAACTAACTAGTTATAACTTTATGTAAGCATGCCTTGCCCGGTCCTAACTCACGAAGTTGGTAGATTTGTCGGCCCTGTTATGAAAGACCCTGGTGTGCTACAGTGATATTGCACGGATAAACTACAATACAACTGGGGTAAGAAATACATATATATATCCAACACCAGCAGTAAGGCTTCAACTTTTCTCTGTGTGTTTGTGAGTGTGTGTTTATACATGCTAACTTGAATGCGCCATTTCCCATGCCATGTTTTCTCCCACTCTCTCGTGCACACGCGCGCGCACACAAACACACAATTTTTTTAAAATAATTGTGTATAATAACAAGTATTATGTNGGTAAGAAATACATATATATATCCAACACCAGCAGTAAGGCTTCAACTTTTCTCTGTGTGTTTGTGAGTGTGTGTGTGTATACATGCTAACTTGAATGCGCCATTTCCCATGCCATGTTTTCTCCCTCTCTCTCGTGCACACGCGCGCTCACACAAACACACAATTTTTTTAAAATAATTGTGTATAATAACAAGTATTATGTTGTACCTTACCGGTGCTTCTTTAGGATATTTAGGTATAAGCCACTTCTGTTTTCCTTCTTTCTTGAAGGGAAACCTCGTGCCTCTTTCGACTGGACGCTTCTGATGTACCCACATTCTTTTACTTTGATCGCACAACCACCGTAGAGCCTGCAAGCACTTTATCGCAACACATCTGGCAGCCATGCACCTGAACCGGACTGCAGAACGAGTAGTGAGACTTGTGCTGGCCAGACTAATCAGTGTGCGTAACCCCCATTGCGTAAACGTGAAGATGACAATTTTATTAATAGTTCACAAATATTATTCCTTTTCAATCACATTTTCATCGATTTTACTCACAACCATTCCTTTCAAATGCCGTTGTATAGACAAGTACACACAATAAAAATTTTGTTGTGTGCTGTGCCTACATGTTATTGTGTTTTACGCATGACAACCTCCATAATTGTAAGTTTCCGGTAATTACAGATTGAAATTTCAGTTTCAAACTGAGATGAGTGAAATGTGTGCGATTTACATAATAAAATTAAATTTTTTGCTGCTTGGCAACAGGCATAATAACATAAACCTGCAATGGTCGGTTGCTCATGATCGCATTACTTTCATCACTGTCATTTTTATAGGCAGCAGCAAATGCTCGTANACCTGCAATGGTCGGTTGCTCATGATCGCATTACTTTCATCACTGTCATTTTTATAGGCAGCAGCAAATGCTCGTAGAGATAGCCAGACACACAGGGAGACACACGTCTCCTCCGCCTCTGCTGGTAAGCAGGTGCTCAGTCCTCTTCCAACTGTTCACAACCCATTACCAGGTCTGTTATCGCGCACATCATCACCTCGCCCTCCCTGTTCATTCATCTTTCGACATCTTCACGTTGTTCCACTTTCTACCACTGTGCTACAAAGGCAGCAGCTTCCTAGGTATATTACAGAATTATTATGTATTTCCAAGATTGTATGGTTATTTTACATGTTATCGTTACAGCGATTGATTTATATGAAATCACAAATTGATATCTTTGTATTGGTGTGAAAAAAATGCTGTATTCGACATTATTTTTAATTTTAATAATAACTAATCCAGTTACAGGTGTAATATGTATTGTAACTTATTTTCATAAACGTATCTTTTAGCACACCTATAAAATATTATGCGATTATTTTCTCAAGCAAAGGCATAGAAAAAAACTGTTAACCTAATTAGATGAGGTATTTTTTAATAAAATCAATTTTGTTATTTATCCAGAGAATAAATACGCCCATTTTGGATAAAAATTGGAAATTTTCGTTATTAATTAATTAATTTACCCATTAAAGAGACTTACTTCGGAGACATATTTTACACTGAATAAAATATAAACATTTATCTTTCAAATAAAACTCAAGCCATATTTTCTTTGCGATTTTGGAAGTCTCTGCAAAACTTTTTAAAAAGTTGTGCATTTACTGTGCTGCTGGTTGTATCACTATAAGNTTGCGATTTTGGAAGTCTCTGCAAAACTTTTTAAAAAGTTGTGCATTTACTGTGCTGCTGGTTGTATCACTATAAGGAGATCCACTTTACTTCTACCTTAACACTTTCAACCACGAAAAAGCTTGTCCATTATGCCCTAAGACTATTAATAAGCAAAAATTACTGAAACATTCCTTGCTCCATTCCTTTTTTTAAACATACTTCTGTCCATTAATTTCTAATGCATCTAATTTCCCCTCAAACAAGTGGAGGAGAGGTCTGCAGCTCTTAACATTGGGGTCTTGAGAGACCATTCAAAGAAACCTCATAATTCAAACAGAATTATGCTGCACTTATGAGACACTTCTTTATAGAGTGCTTTAAGCAGTTGGCTACGAGAGTTTATTTTAAATAAAAATTTAGCTAAGTGCACAAGGTGGGCTGTGATTAAGTCTGAAATATTAGGTCGTTCTTTCGTGATCGACGTTTTACGCATATTTTTCTGTTGTCACAACTGATTGCTGGATTATTAAACTTCTCACTTTGATNTTTCGTGATCGACGTTTTACGCATATTTTTCTGTTGTCACAACTGATTGCTGGATTATTAAACTTCTCACTTTGAATTGGTTGAACTACTTTATGTCGAGGATTGTCACCAGCTTTGTTTCTCATGGGAGTAAATGATGATGGTTATTCGACCAACGACATTTGAAGAGTTTATTCATCCATTTTCGACAGGCGTTTTCTTATAATTTTCCCCTTCCAGGACTTTCTCACACTCTNATTTGAAGAGTTTATTCATCCATTTTCGACAGGCGTTTTCTTATAATTTTCCCCTTCCAGGACTTTCTCACACTCTTCCTCTCTCTTTCAGTCATCTGTTCTGTAACTTTTAGTTTACCTTCATTTTTTTATATGTCCCCCCTCACCACCCCCACCCCTCCCCTTCCGAAGAGCATCGTTTAACCTTCTTCATGTAATGTAGGGTCTTAAATAATTTTTTTTCTTTTACTTTTCTTTTTGTCGTCATTAGATATATTTTCTCACTCTTCCTATGATTCAGCTGTAAATATATCCATAAAGCTGTCAAAAGAGGTTTGTCATGGTAAGTTTGACAGAACCATAACCACCAAGCTTATTGCCATTAAATACATTAAACATATTTTCTTCGAGTCTATGATAAGTCGGGAGGGTTATCTCAGAGTCTTCTCAAATATTATATATGGCCATTTAAGCCCTATGCGAACTTATAAGCATAGTTGGCTGTAATTCCCGAACCGNTCTTCTCAAATATTATATATGGCCATTTAAGCCCTATGCGAACTTATAAGCATAGTTGGCTGTAATTCCCGAACCGTTTAAGGTGTAGTCGTCAAATTCATATCATAGGCATCGACACAGACAAGGAAAATTAACAAATTGTCATTAAAGCCCTATGCGAACTTATAAACATAGTTGGCCGTAATTCCCGGACCATTTAAGATGTAGTCGTCAAATTCATATCATAGGCATCGACACAGACAAGGAAAATTAACAAATTGTCATTTAAGCCCTATGCGAACTTATAAACATAGTTGGCCGTAATTCCCGGACCATTTAAGATGTAGTCGTCAAATTCATATCATAGGCATCGACACAGACAAGAAAAATTGACACATGGTCATTAAAGCCCTATGCGAACTTATAAGCATAGTTGGCTATAATTCCCGAACCATTTAAGATGTAGTCGTCAAATTCATATCATAGGTATCGACACAGACAAGGAAATTTAACAAATGGTAATTAAAACCCTATGCGAACTTATAAGCATAGTTGGCTATTATTCCCGAACCATTTAAGATGTAGTCGTCAAATTCATATCATAGGCATCGACACAGACAAGGAAATTTAACAAATGGTAATTAAAACCCTATGCGAACTTATAAGCATAGTTGGCTATAATTCCCGAACCATTTAAGATGTAGTCGTCAAATTCATATCATAGGCATCGACACAGACAAGGAAATTTAACAGATGGTAATTTAAGCCCTATGCGAACTTATAAGCATAGTTGGCCGTAATTCCCGAACCGTTTAAGATGTACTCGTCAAATTCATAACATAGGTATCGACACCAACAAGAAAAATTAACAAATAGTAATTTAAGTCCTATGCGAATTTATAAGCAAATTTGGCTGTAATTCCCGAACCATTTAAGATGCACTCTTCAAATTCATAACATAGACATCGACGCAGACAAGGAAAATTAACAAATAGTCATTTAAACCGTATGGGAACTTATAAACATAGTTGGTCGTAAATCCCGAACCACTTAAGGTGTATTCGTCAAATTCAGAACATTGTCATCGACACCAACAAGGGAAATTAACACATGGTCATTTAAGCCCTATGCGAACTTATAAGCATAGTTGGCCGTAATTCCCGAACCGTTTAAGATGTACTCGTCAAATTTATAACATAGGTATCGACACAAACAAGAAAAATTAACAAATAGTAATTTAAGTCCTATGCGAATTTATAAGCAAATTTGGCTGTAATTCCCGAACCANAACAAGAAAAATTAACAAATAGTAATTTAAGTCCTATGCGAATTTATAAGCAAATTTGGCTGTAATTCCCGAACCATTTAAGATGCACTCTTCAAATTCATAACATAGACATCGACGCAGACAAGGAAAATTAACAAATAGTCATTTAAACCGTATGGGAACTTATAAACATAGTTGGTCGTAAATCCCGAACCACTTAAGGTGTATTCGTCAAATTCAGAACATTGTCATCGACACCAACAAGGGAAATTAACACATGGTCATTTAAGCCCTATGCGAACTTATAAGCATAGTTTATCATAATTCTCGAACCGTTTAAGGTACAACCCACAGTGTGGATATATTTTTTAACGGCCTCCTAATGGCTGGTGATTTTTGGAAATGCGCAGAGCTCAGTGGTCCAGACACGATTAACTGTGCAGGTATATAGGAGGGGTATTTATACTCATTTTTCAAATGAGAGTGGTCGTTTTAGGGCGGCAATTACAAGCGGCATCTAATGCGAACATAACAACCAAGATGTCCCATCTTCGTTGCCGCCCTGTAATTACATCCTCCAAGGCTAATGGCTTTACATATATACTGCCATTCTCTGAGAATGCGGGTACGAAAGTTTTTACAAGCAGCAGTGTACTGTTTTTACCCATACCTACACACTATCAACTAAAGCATACTTGTAACATACTCCATCATGTAATGTCTTTACAAAGATATATCATTGCAGTAGTGTACTGTTTATTGTAGTGCTTTTAATATATNTACTCCATCATGTAATGTCTTTACAAAGATATATCATTGCAGTAGTGTACTGTTTATTGTAGTGCTTTTAATATATTAGCACGTTTTAGTTTGGGCTGTGTGTGATTATTATCCAACAGAAATAAGAACACTGTGAATTTCATGACATATAAATATATTACCACATATATTATCCATTGTTTTTTGCAACACACTCTAACACATCAAGATAANATTTCATGACATATAAATATATTACCACATATATTATCCATTGTTTTTTGCAACACACTCTAACACATCAAGATAGGTATAAACAAGTAATATACACACAAGCATTACATCAAGATAGCAATTAAATATAAACATAAACAATTAAAACATTTNGTATAAACAAGTAATATACACACAAGCATTACATCAAGATAGCAATTAAATATAAACATAAACAATTAAAACATTTTTTTTCCACTATATTTTTGCAAAAAGAGTTGTGAATAGTTGCAGCATACATTACATCAAGATAGCAATTAAATATATGCAATTAAAACATTTTTTTCACTATACTTTTGCAAGAAGAGTAGTGAATAGTTTCAGCAGTAATGTCTTTCTATCAGTAACTGTTAATTTGTGCATGTCCTGCAGCGATGAATTGGCACAATTCAGACATGTTGTGACCAGCAACGTCTTCTTCTTACATGACGTTCTGCGATGAGACGTCGCCACGGACATGGTGGCGGAAGGCTTCTTACGTTTGATAGCAGTCAGCTTGTCGTCCTCCTTAGTAATGTCAATCGCAGCAGCAGCAGCAGGAACTGTAGGTTCAGCCAGCACCAAAGGCTCTTCAGGAAGGTAAACTCTTATCGCATCTTGCAATAAAGTGTGAGTTATAACTTCGTCCGGACCACATGGCAGGGGAGAGTCTGTTCCCATATAGTTAACAATACACCTCCCCAGAATATTACATTCGACCATCTGCTGACATCGCTCTTACGATGTTGGGTTGTGGGCAAGCAGCCAATGCGCTCTACCATCACACTGTTCGCTGTACGTTCTTGGCTCAGTCTCGCCATCACAGACATAGGTTATGTTGCTGTTACCAGGTGTTACACTGCTGTAGGCTGTCTCTGGACGAAATTGCACGTTCATCTTTAGCTCACCGGTGCCGACTGGCAGGGTAGACATAGCTTATATAGCGGTCGTACTCTACAACTACATAGCATCAGTGGTTCTTGAACAATAATAGTCGTATACGGGCATACATGTCATACATTATCTTGCTACATTTAGTCATTAGCTCTGAGTTCATCAACAATCTTATTTATCTCTCCGCTGACAGAAATATATCCCCTTCTCTATAATGCAACCAGCACATGTAGTCTATCAACTAGGTTATTGGGGTTTTCAGAAAATAAGTAGCTGGACTTCACGACTCTCTTCGCAAAAGGTTCACAATACATGTTTGCATCAATGTTATTCTGTTATGGGTAGTTTGTGAGATACCTCTGAGCCAGAGTACTTGGTTCAAATCTTCGCTTATTCTGTCTCCACTTCAAGTATCCATCCTCTTCATCATCGTGTTTACGCTTTTGCTTTGAAGATGCAGTTACTTCATCATCGTCAGTAGAATATGTATATTTCGCATCATCATCATCATCATCNGCTTTTGCTTTGAAGATGCAGTTACTTCATCATCGTCAGTAGAATATGTATATTTCGCATCATCATCATCATCATCATCCTCATCATCATCATCGTCCTCGGACTTGACGGTCACACTTTCGTGCTGGATAGTTGTAACATCCCCGTTTTTCATCTTACACCGTAGCAATACATGTTTGTTGTTCACATCGTTGAACGATCTGTATAATTTGCGCTCTTCATAATACATGTCTGCAACAGGCGTATTTCCTTCTTCACAGAATGTTTTGGAACTTGATGCATGTCCGGATAATGTTATGGGCGATGGTACAATCAATAGTTTACACAACGAATGAGTATGGTTGTCATCCATTGTATTGCCTTGCGTTAACAAGATCAATGCTTGCTGCCTTGTGCCAAGTAAAGGCGTGTTACCTTTACATATAGTAGTATGCCTCTTTAGATTGTCACTTCTACCAAATACCGCACCGCATATATTACATGATAGTATTCTGGAGGCTGATTTCTTTTGACACTTACTCTGTTCATGTCGCAGTGCATTGCAACTTTTACTGAATGTCTTGTCACAGTAACTGCATTGTTTTCCATGTAATTGTTGAACATTTGGTGAAGTTTTTCATGCAGGCAAACAGATCATTTTCGATTGCATGTTTTCCACACTTTTCATCATCTTCAAGTATATGNTCATGCAGGCAAACAGATCATTTTCGATTGCATGTTTTCCACACTTTTCATCATCTTCAAGTATATGACAACTTAAACACGAGTACTACTACTATGCAGTGCAGACTCCACCCCTCTGCGGGCTCCTATTCTGCAGACTCCACTCCTCTGCGGATTCCACCCCTCTGCGGACTCCTCCCCTCTGCGGACTCGCCTTTTCTGCAGACTCCTCCCTTTTGCTTACACTACTACCTTCACACAGTAGTGTTGCTGTACACAATAGCTTAGCAACTATGTGAATTTCTGCGGTTACTCTANTTCACACAGTAGTGTTGCTGTACACAATAGCTTAGCAACTATGTGAATTTCTGCGGTTACTCTAATTTATACCCTAATTCTGTAGGTTGAATATGAAGTTAGGTTGTCATTTTCTCTGTAGTGGATTAGAGGAAAATAGGCAAGAGACTGAAGTAAAATTTGTTCTCAACTACAGCTGATAAATTGTATATAATGTCCATCCGGTACATATTTCACATCGCCATCAGCAGACTTGGAGGACACACTTGAATTCTCGATGTTCTGGATAGTTGTAGCAACTTCGTTTATCACCTTACATGATAGAAGCGTATGTTTGTTGTTCACATCTTCTAGCGATCAGTATAGTTCGCAATTTTCATATTAAATGCCTACAACACTTGTAATTCCTTCTTCACACTCGGTGAAGGTTATTTGCAGGTTGTTGTACAGGAAATTCTCGATTGCATGTCCTCAATCTACATACATCTATTTGTCAAGTGTTGTAAGTAAATTTGTTCTCAACTGTAGCTGATGTATCTTATATAATGTCCAACCGGAACCCTTTCCCATATATTCTTCTTCCTTGTGACAAATTTTCTGTATACTAGCTTCAACACTATCTTCAATTTTGAGTGTGTTATACAGAGGTACATTCGATGTCTTGAAGGCTCTCTTGCTATATTCATCTTCGTGTGGTTCTGGTTTGGTATATTTACAGTCCAAATATATATTATATTTTAATGTACCTTCTTTTTTCATCTCACATGTAAGTTGGTCTACAATATTCTGTTTAAAATGTTTAAGATATGTACAAGTATCATCCACCATGTCTGATGAATACGATGCAACATACGTTTTCATAAGACCTCGGAAAGCAGGTTCTTTCAGTATGAACCCATTATCATTTGGTAAGTTTACAACAGGTGCAGGTGTAGGTGCTTTATATGTACACGTTTTGTCATTGTTGTAATACGACTAACTGCATAGTTTTACCTGATAATCGTGTATTTTGAGTTGCATGCTGTCTGGAACACCTGTTACTTCATAACATTTGAATTCATGACCACACTTATAGCAACAAGTAGTATAGTAAGCCCATTGTGTCTTCTTCAATCATTTTCCAGATTTCTCATGTTGGTGAGTACTGCTACTTTTACTAAAGGTCTTGGCGCATTAGTAACATGAATATCTTGATGTCTGTGGTGAACTGTTCATGCCCAGGTCTGATGTTGACTAGGGTGACAGCACACCGGTATCCGATGCAGCAGGTTTCAGCCCTTCACATGTTTTTTCAGATGTATGCAATACACTACGTCTCTTAGCTGGAATTTGAGGGAGTCCCTCACACATTGCGAGATGTCTTTTTTAAATTATCGCATCGTCAAAATTGAGACTTATACTGTCCACATGTTAAGCTAGATTGCTTCATGTTCATAGATCAAGCAGTTTCATGTAGGCAGGCATGACAGCTCTTAGTAAATGGTTTCTTGCAGAAACTGCACAAATTACTTTCTGATGTATTTTCCATCTTCGCTCGAGACACTCTATACTCTTCGAAATTCGAATAACAACTAAGGCGATTCCATCAATTTCACACATATATGTTCAAATCTTCATATTTNTATACTCTTCGAAATTCGAATAACAACTAAGGCGATTCCATCAATTTCACACATATATGTTCAAATCTTCATATTTCGCCAGTGGGATTTAAGTTTTTTTTATATTTCTTCTGTAAACATATATTCTGCTAACGTCTCTCCACTGCTAAATGCTGTTTTACATCTCTCATGTCGACGTCCGTTGCTACATTTACTAAAGATTTTTACGCATTTGCGACAATGTTTCCTACATGATGGTGAATGATAGTGTTCATTGTTCACATGAAGGTCAGAAGTTGGCGATGAAGGCGTATCAATACTTTGCTTAGCAGACATCTGATCGTCACAATTTTGTAACGTTGATAATGCACTGTGTTGCTTAGCAAGTAGAGAAACAAGGTCTTTGCACTGTTTCATATGTATGTGTAAAATATCTATACGAGTTAATATACCTTGGCATATATGACATCGATAGCCNCTTTGCACTGTTTCATATGTATGTGTAAAATATCTATACGAGTTAATATACCTTGGCATATATGACATCGATAGCCTGTGCGATATGGATTCAGCTTGCATTTATGCTTTATATGTGTATTTGCATTGCAGGCATATGCAAATGTACTGTTACAGTAGTGGCATGGATGTCTAGGAGATGTGACTGTTCCAGCCATTGTTTTCATAGTAGGGTACGTTTACTTTAATGATGTTGATGATTCGGATTTTGCTTTTGCGGATATCTTCCCAACAAAAATTTGCTCTATCCTCAGCAAATACTGATTGACCTGTGTAGGAAGGAGAGCTTTGCATGTTGCGCTATGCCTTTTTAAGCTATTGAGTCTTCAAAAATATGATTTGCATATTTCACATGATAAGATAATACATTTCATATTTTTTTTGGCAGCCAGTCTCGTGTCGACGAGCATGAAAGCTTTGAGAAAAAGTCTTCTTACAATAACGACATAAATAACTTTCTCGGTTATTTCCCATCGCAGAAAAAAACAGCTCTGTTCACTTTTCGAAGTCTGAACAGCAACTGAGTCGGTCATCCTATCCCATACTAATATATTTACACATAAATACGTACAGATGCAATGGAGGTGACCTTTATGTCAGCTTTGTTAGTGTCGAGACGCTTTCGAGACATGTTAGGCTTCTTTATCGTTGTGTGCGACNACCTTTATGTCAGCTTTGTTAGTGTCGAGACGCTTTCGAGACATGTTAGGCTTCTTTATCGTTGTGTGCGACAGCATCCCTTATTTTAGACCTGTGAGAGCCTCACGCAACCTGTTAGGCCCCTTTATGCACGTGGTGTTCACTCTTTATTACGGTGGTAGCTTACATTTATGCTCTATATGTCCCTTCGCATTGCAGGCATGTGAAAATGATATGTTACAGTAGTGACATGATTGTTCCTGCCATTGTTTTCATAGTAGTGTGTGTTGCCTTTAATACTTCATAATTGTGTATGGCTGGGAAGACTCAGAGATAACTCTCCTGGCTTGGCCTGTAAGAGTGTGATGTATATTTCGTAGGAAGGACTTAAATTTTAATCTAATTTGGGAAGACTTCACCCTTTCGAGATGATGGGAGTGATGTTATGAAGTTGTCGAACGTATCTTTCACGATACGATACGGAATTTATGCCCACCTATGCTTGTAGGTCTTAAATCACCCTTTATGTTAAGTGGCATGCATATTTCAAGTGTTCAGCATCGCCCTTTTATATTAAAATGCATGTGTCATTGCAGTGTTTGGTAGCACCCTTTATGTTCAGTGTCCCCCTTTATGTTAGGGTGCGTGCGTCGGTGAAGTGTTTGGCGCCACCCTTTATATTCAAACGTCAGCATCGTTGAAGCATATGGTAGCGCCCTTTATGTTATGGCGTGTGCGCTTCGTCGCAGTGTTCGATGTCGCTCTTTGTTAGGGTGCGTGCATCGTTGAAGTGTTCGGCTTCACCCTTTATATTAAAAATGTCCATATCGTTTAATTGTATGGTGGTGTGCTTTATGTTATGCTTCGCGCGCTTCACCTCAGTGTTTGATGTCACTTTTTTTGTTAGGGTGTGTGCGTCGTTGAAGTGTTCGGCGCCACCATTTATATATTAAAAAACCAGGGCTATTGAAGTGTACGGTTGCGCCCTTTATGTTATGCCGACCCCGCTTCGTCACAATGTTTGGCATCACCCTTTATGTTAGGTTGCNTGTACGGTTGCGCCCTTTATGTTATGCCGACCCCGCTTCGTCACAATGTTTGGCATCACCCTTTATGTTAGGTTGCGTAGGTCGTTGAAGTGTTCGGCAACATTCTTTATGTTACACGAAGTGCCATGGCGATATCCTTTATGTTGTGCCTCGTGTCACAGCAACTGAGGAAGACTCTAAGTTAATCCTCCCAGCTTGGAATGCTATTGTGTGATGTCTGAGACAACCTCACACTTAAAATGCGAGAGCATGAAGTATATGATATAGTAGGAATGAATTAAATGGTAATCGCATTTGGGAAGACTCTGAGATAACCCATTACATAGGGACCAGTCGGGTGACATGGTAGGGATTTGGGAAGACCCGGAGAACCCCCTGCAAGAGTATTATGTAGGGGCCAGTCGGGTGACATGACAGGGATTTGCGAAGACTTGGAGAACACCCACTGCAAGAGTGTGATGCAGGTGCCAGTCAGGGTGTCAGGGAAGACTTGGGGAACACCCTCTACCTATGTTATGTATTTACTGGTTGTAACTTAAACGGTTCGGGAATTACAATCAACTATGCTTATAGGTTCGCATAGGGCTTAAATGACCATGTGTTAATTTTCCTTGTTGGTGGTTTTGCCAATGTTATGAATTTGACGAGTACATCTTCAGTGGTTCGGGAATTACGGCCAACTATGCTTATAAGTTCGCATAGGGCTTATATTTTCATTTCTTAATTTTCCTTGTTCGTGCCGATGCCTATGATTTGAATTTGAAGACTACATATTAAACGGTTCGGGAATTATGGCCAACTATGCTTATATGTTAGCATAGGGCTTAAATGACCATGTGTTAACTTTTATTGTCTGTGCCGATGCCTATGATATGAATTTGACGACTATATCTCAAACAGTTCGGGAATTATGGTCAACTATGCTTATTAGANTATCTCAAACAGTTCGGGAATTATGGTCAACTATGCTTATTAGATCGCATAGGGCTTAAATAACCATTTTTTATTTTCTTTGTCTGCATCGATGTATATGATATGAATTTAACGACTACATCTTAAACGGTTCGGGAATTACGACCAACTATGCTTATACATTCGCATAGGGCTTANGACTCTGAGATAACCCATTACATAGGGACCAGTCGGGTGACATGGTAGGGATTTGGGAAGACCCGGAGAACCCCCTGCAAGAGTATTATGTAGGGGCCAGTCGGGTGACATGGCAGGGATTTGCGAAGACTTGGAGAACACCCACTGCAAGAGTGTGATGCAGGTGCCAGTCAGGGTGTCAGGGAAGACTTGGGGAACACCCTCTACCTATGTTATGTATTTACTGGTTGTAACTTAAACGGTTCGGGAATTACAATCAACTATGCTTATAGGTTCGCATAGGGCTTAAATGACCATGTGTTAATTTTCCTTGTTGGTGGTTTTGCCAATGTTATGAATTTGACGAGTACATCTTCAGTGGTTCGGGAATTACTNTGTTAATTTTCCTTGTTGGTGGTTTTGCCAATGTTATGAATTTGACGAGTACATCTTCAGTGGTTCGGGAATTACTGCCAACTATGCTTATAAGTTCGCATAGGGCTTATATTTTCATTTCTTAATTTTCCTTGTTCGTGCCGATGCCTATGATTTGAATTTGAAGACTACATATTAAACGGTTCGGGAATTATGGCCAACTATGCTTATATGTTCGCATAGGGCTTAAATGACCATGTGTTAACTTTTATTGTCTGTGCCAATGCCTATGATATGAATTTGACGACTACATCTCAAACAGTTCGGGAATTATGGTCAACTATGCTTATTAGATCGCATAGGGCTTAAATAACCATTTTTAATTTTCTTTGTCTGCATCGATGTATATTATATGAATTTAACGACTACATCTTAAACGGTTCGGGAATTACGACCAACTATGCTTATACATTCGCATAGGGCTTANATATGAATTTAACGACTACATCTTAAACGGTTCGGGAATTACGACCAACTATGCTTATACATTCGCATAGGGCTTAAATTACCATGTGTTAACTTTTCTTGTCTGTGTCGATGCCTATGATAAGAATTTGACGACTACATCTTAAGTGGTACGGGAATTATAGCCAACTATGCTTATAAGTTCGCATAGGGCTTAAATGTTCATTTCTTAATTTTCCTTGTTCGTGCCGATGCCTATGATTTGAATTTGAAGACTACATATTAAACGGTTCGGGAATTATGGCCAACTATGCTTATATGTTAGCATAGGGCTTAAATGACCATGTGTTAACTTTTATTGTCTGTGCCGATGCCTATGATATGAATTTGACGACTATATCTCAAACAGTTCGGGAATTATGGTCAACTATGCTTATTAGATCGCATAGGGCTTAAATAACCATTTTTTATTTTCTTTGTCTGCATCGATGTATATTATATGAATTTAACGACTACATCTTAAACGGTTCGGGAATTACGACCAACTATGCTTATACATTCGCATAGGGCTTAAATTACCATGTGTTAACTTTTCTTGTCTGTGTCGATGCCTATGATAAGAATTTGACGACTACATCTTAAGTGGTACGGGAATTATAGCCAACTATGCTTATAAGTTCGCATAGGGCTTAAATGACTATTTGTTAATTTTCCTTGTTGGCGTCGATGCCTATGNATAAGTTCGCATAGGGCTTAAATGACTATTTGTTAATTTTCCTTGTTGGCGTCGATGCCTATGATATGAATTTGAAGAGTACATCTTAAACGGTTCAGGAATTAAGGTCAACTATGCTTTAGGTTCGCATAGGGCTTAATTGGCCATATATCATATTTGGGAAGACTCTGAGATTATCCTCCCGACTTAGCATAGACTCGAAGAAAATCCCTCAACTTCTCAGCCTCTCATTGCCCAAAAATGAGTCATTTAGCCACATTGTAGGATCATTGAAAATAATTTGAAAAAATAATATTTTGATGAAAATTAGGTACATTTTTAAGGAAATTAGGGAAATTTCGAGGGCAAAGGGACATTTTTAGGGAACAAGGGACATTTCTAGGGAAACGGACTCCAAAATGATGGTCACTGGCTGCAAAAATCGCCACCATAGTGGCGGAATGCAAGAGCATGATGTGGCTGGCGGCGGCCATCTTTGCCTCCCTTACTCCCTGTCACGAAGCTGCGTTCGAAGGTACCAATCCTAACTACTCTTGTGATCGCCACTTGTGTGGCCAATACGAATCCTAAAGATTTCCCTAATATTTTGAATATAAAATACGTTACCATATACTATAGAATAACCAAATTTATTTTATACATTCTGATCTTAGAAGGCCAAAGAAATAAGGGAATCACTGGAACAGTATTTTGTACTTATGAAGGCGCAATTCTAAGTATGAGTTAAATGTCACCTCTATGGTAAATAAGTCAACTCCGTGGTCATTATGTAACCAATTTTGCGTTTTCATTTCACATATCCTATCATTTTGAGGTTAGAATATATGTGTGCTGTGATGCAATGAACACTCAAGAGTCAGTGAAGAGATTTGGGTGGCCCTTAACATGGGGGATCTTGAGAGCTGATGACGGTGAAGCGAGGTGAGTATGGAGCATTGACGGAATGAGGGGGCGGGGGAAACGGGAGATCCCCGACAAAACCCTTAGACCAGTGGCATCGTCCGGCACGATTTCCACTTGCAAAAATCCGAGAGTGTTAAGGCCGGATTGAACCCGGTTCACCTTGGTAGAAGGCAAGCGTACTAACAGTTCAGCCACCGCAGCCCCTTTGAACACTCAAGAAATGATTATTATAAGGTATATTGAATAAAATATATAATTTTATTTTGGCTTAATAAAGCTGGCATGGAGGTAAAAAAAATTGGAAACAGTTTCCACTGTTCTACATTGCACAATAAATAAATAACGCTACAATACTAATTATTCTCTCTTCAATGATGCTAACATACAATAGCGGCTACTGGCCTTTTGTCAAAGATAAATATGCACGGCTGCACTCTCCGCATCTTTCAGTGAACTAAAATTGGCAAAGATATTGCTCTCCACATTTGTAAAGAACAGATGATTAACATACCACCAAATTTTAAATTATGTAATGTTAATGCTTAGCACAGTGAATATGAATATAAGAATAATTAGGGAATATACCTCAGCAAATAAAAGTTTATCATCAGAAGGTAATTGTTATTGTAATGAAAAAACTATATGTAGCCTATCCCCCTGGATAGGCACAGAGTTGACATTTTGTGCACTTCTGCCACTTATGAAAAATAAGAACTATAATGTTTCCCGAAACTAAATATTACAGAATATTGGATTAATTTCTCAGCTAATGACTGGTAATCCTAAATATCTAGAAATTAAAAAAAAGTATTGTGGGTAATAAATATGGACCATAGATTTTCGTGAANGACTGGTAATCCTAAATATCTAGAAATTAAAAAAAAGTATTGTGGGTAATAAATATGGACCATAGATTTTCGTGAAAATGGCCCTTCTGTATTCAGAAACTTTAACAAATAGTGTTCTATTCTGGTGCACAGCAGGTGAATTTGTATCAATTATTCTTGTAGAACTATGAATAGTTGACACTTATCAGTTAGCTTAGTGGCTGAGATTATTTCAGTTCATAGTAGTTGTAACTCTTTAGCAGGCTGGTCCAGGGTACAGCTGTTGTAGGGTTGTCCTTGACAGGGAGCCGGATAACTTCTGCTGTATTACGTAGTGTAATGAAATGTTGATAAAGTAGGTATAGCATGCAAACTATGCTCCTCATCCTTAACATATTCTGCTTTGTTANGACTGGTAATCCTAAATATCTAGAAATTAAAAAAAAGTATTGTGGGTAATAAATATGGACCATAGATTTTCGTGAGAATGGCCCTTCTGTATTCAGAAACTTTAACAAATAGTGTTCTATTCTGGTGCACAGCAGGTGAATTTGTATCAATTATTCTTGTAGAACTATGAATAGTTGACACTTATCAGTTAGCTTAGTGGCTGAGATTATTTCAGTTCATAGTAGTTGTAACTCTCTAGCAGGCTGGTCCAGGGTACAGCTGTTGTAGGGTTGTCCTTGACAGGGAGCCGGATAACTTCTGGTGTATTACGCAGTGTAATGAAATGTTGATAAAGTAGGTATAGCATGCAAACTATGCTCCTCATCCTTAACATATTCTGCTTTGTTANAGTGTAATGAAATGTTGATAAAGTAGGTATAGCATGCAAACTATGCTCCTCATCCTTAACATATTCTGCTTTGTTAAGTCCAGGGCTTTCAGCATGCCAATTAAACCAACCTACCATTTTCAAACCAAAATGCAATTTCCCATGCTTTATGTGTAGAATAATATTGTGACGATACTGGAAAGAGACTATTCAAAACAGTGACCAAAATGTGGGAAGTATGTTACTGTCCAAAATGTGTTGGTACCAGAGTTCATAAATCCATCGATTACAACTATTTGCCCAAGTCTAAACCAAGCAAATAACCCCAGACAATTATACTGCCACCACCAAAATTCCCTGTGAACACTATATACTCAGGCAAATGCCATTCGCCAGGTATCCCCCCGATCCACATATAGCCATCCGAAACCAGATCATGTGCCATGATCATCACACTGTAAGACCTTCCACTGTTTCATAGTCAAATAATAGGTATTTTCGCTTCACTGCAAACAGCATCCTCAGTAACTGCATGTGATCAGAAGCTTCCTGGCAATAGCACACCATAAAAACCAAGTGTTAGCACCTCCTGCTTGGGAAATATAATATTGGCCTCTGAACCTTAACTGCGATGGAAGTCCTCTGCAATTAATGACATGGCTGTTTGACAATTGGTTTTGCACAACATGCTTTAGAATTTGCTAGTCCTGGTTGGTTTTTTAGGCCTACCAGAGTGATGCGAGCCCAGTGCTTGTACGATGTTTCCACTTAAAAATTTATTTTACAGTGAATCAAGGTATATTTATTTGCTTACAAATATCTCTGGTGGGTATGTCCAATTTATAAGTCCCTGCAATTATGCATTTTTGCCTTCACTTATATAACTTCATATTAGACCATTTCACTGAGAACAAAGGATGTCTGGTGAATTTTGGACACACGGCGTACCTCAAGGAGCTGGACTATGTACCATTTCTTGGCGAATTCTTTACTGAATATATCCAGCCTGTGATGTTGTTGCCAAGATTTTGAAACACTGAAATAGAAAGTCAAATATAAAATGGTTGTTTTCTTACATCCTGCTTTGATTCCTGCATTGCCAATGCAGATATCGAGAAAGGAATGAAAAGTGTGTTGTAAAGACCATCAAGTTTACATATATTTATACATATTTATTAAAATTTTACTGAAATAAATATTACTTTTATCAACTGTATTGTGTGTTTACTTCCATTCATACTATTCTTAGGTGTTACCAAATATAAAAATATGGAATTGCTTTAAATAATAATAATATAACTAAACAAGTGTTTGATATAGAGAAAATTACAAGCATCCTTTGTACTTTATGTAAGTTTATTCTATTAATCAAAATAATTTTGCAGATTGGAAGACTGTTACAAATTATATAGTTTGCATGTCGAAATTCAAAATAACCTCTTGTCTGTGCGACCGAGATGATGCAAGTAGTCCCCAATCAGACTTATGTGACCGCATTTGTGCAATAAAAAAAGTAAATATTATTTACAGCTGTGGAGAGTTTAATGATTACGAGTAATATTTGGGAAAGGGGTGATGAGGTATTAGTGCATAGTGTAAGCAGGGACAATTTTTGTGATCCTCAATGTTGATGTACTGGTCTGTTGGTTGTAGTATCATCAATTTCGAGGGTTTTCAGCGAGTGTTGTGTGCACTCATCGATGATAAAACACTGGACCTCCGGTACATAAGTTTTATAAATGCTTTATTTAACATTTAATTTAATTTTACATTTTATTACATTTTTCTTGTTAAAATAACATTAGAATGGTATTTATTTACAATGCCACTGTAAATATTTTTACAACTCTGTACAAAAATACATTTTAATAATTCTTTACTATATTTACAAACATATTTTAACATATTGTTTTAGATTTATTTTAATATCATAACAAGTTTCTCGAAAAATTAATTTTTTTTGGGTATTATTTGATTGGTTCACATGTTCAAAGGTCACTCAATGGCATGCTCAAGAGCCAACATGTAATTAAAATGAAAGGGCATGAACAAGTGGCGAATGCTCTCTTCATGTTTAAACCCTGCACCACGTGTCCTAGAACTGTTGATTCTATACTACCTGTGTATGTGAGTTATTGTTCTTGGGTCATTAAAATTTCATCCTACATATTATTTGTAATTTTGATAGGCCTATGCACAAAATTAGATGTTTTCTGGCTATAAACAGTTCTTTTTTGCATATGGCTTGCATGTATTATTGTGCATCAAATAAACACAATTCCTTTTTGAACTTATAATACTTATGTTTCAGTGATTCCCTGGTTCTGGTAGAGCTGCCAGAACAAAATGTCGTTACAACTGTTGCAGGNTATAATACTTATGTTTCAGTGATTCCCTGGTTCTGGTAGAGCTGCCAGAACAAAATGTCGTTACAACTGTTGCAGGAGAAGATGATCACAAAAGTGCTGTGAAAGCAGTGCAACAAGCTAACCCCAGACCAACTAAGAAAACATGTTTTCTCCCAAAGGTATGTTACAAANAAATTAATTTTTTTTGGGTATTATTTGATTGGTTCACATGTTCAAAGGTCACTCAATGGCATGCTCAAGAGCCAACATGTAATTAAAATGAAAGGGCATGAACAAGTGGCGAATGCTCTCTTCATGTTTAAACCCTGCACCACGTGTCCTAGAACTGTTGATTCTATACTACCTGTGTATGTGAGTTATTGTTCTTGGGTCATTAAAATTTCATCCTACATATTATTTGTAATTTTGATAGGCCTATGCACAAAATTAGATGTTTTCTGGCTATAAACAGTTCTTTTTTGCATATGGCTTGCATGTATTATTGTGCATCAAATAAACACAATTCCTTTTTGAACTTATAATACTTTTGTTTCAGTGATTCCCTGGTTCTGGTAGAGCTGCCAGAACAAAATGTCGTTACAACTGTTGCAGAAGAAGATGATCACAAAAGTGCTGTGAAAGCAGTGCAACAAGCTAACCCCAGACCAACTAAGAAAACATGTTTTCTCCCAAAGGTATGTTACAAATACAGGATGATTCTAAAATCATGCGACAAACATTGAGGGGTGGTAGAGCTCACTAAAACAAACAATTATTGTATAGGAATATATGGGCGGAAGTGACGCGTTGAGGTACAAACTCAAAAATAACACATTAAATGCAACACAGTGTTTATTTACAACGTCGCCGCTAAATGCCTTTCACATAAATGTTTATAATAATTGCTCAAAAAAATTGCTACCACCGACAGTAATGCAAGCTTGGTAGCCTCGGTAGAGTGATGCTGATGCTGATGCAGCAGGTCACTGGCGCACCGTGTGACTGCCCTCAACTATCGCCACCATTGTCAGCCAATCACGCCATATGTAGAGGTCGCCAAGCATGCGTGACTGTTGGTGGATGCTTTTCCAGCAACTGTTTTAACATTTTCAGTACGGAATCACTCGTTACGTATGCTGCTAATGAACATTTTATGTTTCCGTTTATGTGTTATGTTTTTGTGTTTGTGCCTCAATGCGTCACTTCCGCCCATATATTCCTATACAATAATTGTTTGTTTTAGTGAGCTGCACCACCCCTCAATGTTTGTCCCATGATTTTAGAATCTTCCTGTATAAAGAAAGTTAAAGAAAGTTAATTGGGTATTTCTTTAACTTATAGATATGTTGGATAGAATATATTTTTTTTGCAATGGTAGCATTTTTATCAAGACTACAAGGACACACATGTAGTACTGGTTACACATAATACCATTTTAGTCAATTCGATACGACCCACAGTCACATCGTACTGGAGTGTACGTAAGTTCAATTTTGTGTCAATTGAAAATGAGGCTTAGTAATAGTTGAGTATTTTTGATAAAGAAATCGATAGCAAACATATTGTTTTGTGTTTTTCAAATAACTATTATTTATGTCATGTTGATCCTACTAAACATAAACCTTGGTATCATAATTTTTGCAGAATTTTGGGTCAAAATGTAAATATTTTTAAATTGACAATTGTACATGGACCCGAACATTTATAAAAATGAAAGAAAGAAAAAATTTAACACAAATATCTATACATTTATGAATATAAAATTTTTTAAATTATTTCGCTTATTTTTCGATACAAGTAATGGTAAAATGGCCTTTCTAGTGCAGAATTCTAGGAGTAAGTGACAGGAGCCACAAGACAACTTGGCTGACATCATAGGCGGAGGTCGCGGCCGACGGCTTTGGGAGGCCATGTTATCACCCGAAAAAAACACTTCAGAAATAAAACAGTTTGCCCAAAAATCACTTTTTCGCAAACAAATTTTCTTAAAATGGAAAAAAAATTCAGATTGAGTCCTAAAAGAGCAAAGTAGATTGGAAGCTCCTCGACGTGAGAGCCAAAACTATCTTCAGTAAAGCAAGCGTATATGAGGCTGTTAGTGGAATGAGCCATATAATCCTCAGAGCAGTAGAAGCAGATTCGAGGCTCCGAGCCAGGTCCAGAGGTCGGCCAGATCAGCGAACACGGGCCCCTCCTCCAACCTTCACCCTGCAACCCCATCACCTACTACCTATCTTAACCTACCCACCACACCACTTCGACCCCTCAATGATCCCCCTTCACAGCACCACCTTTGCCTTCCTCTATCAAATCGCAAAAATAGAAAAAAATCACAAAAAATTGAAAAAATTCTGAACATTGAGGAACAAATTACATTGATGACTCCGACCACCATGTTGGATGTTGTGACCTTGAACTTGATCCCAATAACCTTAAATTAGAAAAATGAGAAAAAATTGTAAAATTCAGAAGAAACTCGTAAAAATCGAGGAACATATTACATTACTGACTCTGGCCCCTATGTTAGATGTTGTTGTTCTTAACATAGACCTCAATAACATTGAATTAAAAAAATCAAGGAAAAATTTGTAAGAAATAGAAAGAAACTCGTAAAAATTGGGGAATATATTATGTTACTGACTCTAAAATCGAAAAAATGTAGTAAAAATCGAGGAACATACATAACTACTGGCCGCAGCCACCAAGTTGGATGTGGATGACCTTGATAATAACCCCAGTAACTTAAAACATAAAAAAATCTTTTAAAATTACAAAAAATTACAAAATGCGAAAAACTAAGTTGTATGTTTGTGACACAGAGGGTTTGATTCTTATAAAGATGGCAGAGCACACCCACTCCCTGGTACGACAATCAGCCAGCTACTGAACCACTTGCTCAATATTTAATTGGCTTATATAGCTGATCAATCGTCCAACTACCAAAGCAAATTATTGATTTACATAGCACTAATACTACATTCCCCCACCCAAACCACCATCAAACCTCTTGTCACTCCACATCCCTCGCCATTCACTCACCATAACTCGACCCCATCAACATCCACACGTCACCGACCCACTACCTGACTCTCCGCACCCCAGCATTTAACTCGCCATAACTCAACAACACCCTCATCATTTACCCACCATTGCTCATCCCCCTCACCATCCAACCGCATCATCAACCAACTACAGTACTCTTCACCCCCTAAGTGTCTCAACCCATCCTCACTACCCACCGACACACAAACCCTTCCTTTCATTCCAGCAAGTTTACACCAATCCACAAACTATAGTTCGACAGATTAGTTTGTTCCACTATACCCTCGCTAATCAGTTGCCATGCCTCATCTGATCTCTTGATAATGTTTGAACCCCCGACCCCTACTGCTACCATTCAATAACCTCCCTCTTCACGCTACAATCAATTCTGCCAGCTTAATTTACNGAACCCCCGACCCCTACTGCTACCATTCAATAACCTCCCTCTTCACGCTACAATCAATTCTGCCAGCTTAATTTACTCACTATAGTTCGACCCCTTCCACACCATCACTATATTTCATTGACTATTTCTTTGGCCCCCAAATCCCCTCATCATCTCATAACCTCAGACCATAATACTGGCTTTTACAAGCTGGCCATACCAAAGGACCATACCGACCAACCATACTAGCGAACGACTGACTGCACCCAAAACTGGGTCCAACCAAGATTGAAACCGTCCAAGACTGAAACCATCCAAGACTCAAAATGCTCAAGACTATAACTACCCAAGACTGACACACCAAAGACTGACTCCACCCAAGACTGACTCCACCCAAGACTGACTTCTTACAAGGCTATCTCCTGCCGAGACCAATTCCTGCAAAAGTGGCTAGAACAATAGACATGACCAACCAACAAGACCAACTGACCCTACAACCCACCTATACAAATAGAAGACGATCGCTAATCTTGAAAAAAAAGTCGCATAATATGAATCTCACTGCTTATCTCACCGCAGAAAATGTTTGCAAAATCTTCACAAACATTTACAAAACTTAGCAAATCTTCACAAAACTTCACAAACCTTCCTAAAATCTCCGCAAAATCTTCGCAAATCTTCAGGAAAAACNACTTAGCAAATCTTCACAAAACTTCACAAACCTTCCTAAAATCTCCGCAAAATCTTCGCAAATCTTCAGGAAAAACATTTCACCTACATCTAACCATACCAAAGGACCATACCAGTCCACCAGACCAACCACACGATCAGACCGACCAACTCATACTGACTGACTATACAAGCCATCCATACCAGCCAGCCATATGAACCAACCATACCAGCTGGCCATACCAACCGATCATATCAAACATTCATACCAAATACCCATTCCACACAACNTATGAACCAACCATACCAGCTGGCCATACCAACCGATCATATCAAACATTCATACCAAATACCCATTCCACACAACCAGACCAACAGCTCAATAAGACCTACTGGGGATACCTACTGGGCAAGATCAATGATACAAATCAACCATTCCAACCACACATACAAATTGACCATACCAACAAACCATATTAACTTACCATACCATCCAGCCATAAGAACCTTCCATACCAGCCAGGGATATGAATGTACCATAAAAATCATCCGTATGGACCAACCATACGAGCCATTCATACCAGCCGACCATTTGAAACAGCAATACCAGACTTCCATATGATTCGCGCATACTAGCCAGACATACGAACCAACCATACCAGGCAACCACATGAACCAACTGTGTCATTTGTAGGCACTCGCTTACTTTTAACCATGTTTATTTAACATTGTATTCTATTTGAGGGAATAGGTTTGGTTTTCATGGCAAAGCCGCTTGTTTTCTTTTCCAGCACCAAGCTTTCTTAATTGCTTATTTATACGTAAAAGCAAGGCTAGATAATATTTTAGTCACTGTTTCTGTAATTTTGTTTGTTTAACTAGGAATGTTCCAAGATTTCGTTACTTTTTATTTTGAAATTTTTCGGTGACCAGTTACTCTGATCAGGTTAAGCTGTTGTGTCAACCGATTGAAATATCTTTAGACAAAGGAATTGAAAATTTTGTAATGAAATATCCTGTATTTGGTTTGTGAACTTCATATTTAAATTATTTTCTGTCAATGTAAATTTAAAAAGTATTCATGGTATTAATGCAAAATACAGTGTAATGAAAAAGTATAGTATCACTGGTTTTGTGTCCAGCGATTTGATATCTGTGATAGTCACTGGTATTTTCAGAACACATCCTACAGCTTTCTTCTTGCTTTCTATTCATTTTGGGATGACACAAAATTTTATCAGCCGTGGCTCTTATCCCGTTTTAATGGAGTGATCTTCTGAGTTTTACCACTTTGGTTGAGTGTTTCTTTCCCTGTTTTTGATCGTCGTCTCAGTAATACATTATTTTGTACTTGCCTCTTTATTTTATACGTAAATTTCTGTATTTACAGCGGTCAACCCGTTCGGTCAGAAAATGCTGTATTCAGGCCATTTCACTAACTTGCTGCTGAGGCGTGGTAGATTTTTTCTTTTAAGTCGCCTTGCATCTTCTTGAGGCCAATTTAATGATAAAGTAACACCGATGATGGCATTGGCAAGGAAGATGTCCCAATGATGGGCAATGTCTCAGGAAAGTCCAGCCCTTTTTCCATAATTCTCGGCATGTGCATGAATCTTTGAACTATACAGCAATAATGTCGCTGTGTTTTTAAAAAAACTTATTTTGGACTGAATCAATCATAAATAAAGAACGTAACCTCTAAATTTTTTTATGGCTCGACATATTTTGTAATTCTAAATTTTAATTTTTTTTATTGTGGGATTCCGACAAATTAACAATAATTTCTTTCATAAAAAACTTTAATTTTGTTACAAAAGTTTTTTGTTGTCAAATACCAAAGATATTATATATCAAGCCTTTGTTACTGTTGTTACATATTAAAAATATTTTATTATCATATTGTTTTACTTTCATGAAAACTCATTTTGGTTACACAAGTGTAAGTTCTACTTTCTTTATCAACCACCTTCCTTTTTACTGTAAATCACATTTTGCTTTATTGCTCTATATAATAATAATTATCATTATTTATGTGTAAGTGTGCTGGAGTAGGAATTTTGGCTTGGCCTCTCTGTTTCTCCATTTTATATTGGGGTCAGGCCTACACAAATAGATCCTTCAAAGATTCCCCTCACATGCCCCTTGTGAATGGTCTTAGGATTGGTGGAGCACCAAACACCGGTATCCCATTGGTGTTTGAAGTTTCTGCGCCAGGATCATTTATGAGAGGTGCTGCACTTAACAACGAGTAGAATGCTCGTGGTTATTTACCTAGAAGTTTCTACCCCTGTTACACAACCATACGAGTCAACCATACAAGCCAGCAATGCCAGTTAAAAATAAGAACCTGTCATGCCAGTCAAACAATCCCCAAACCATATGAACTACACATACCAAAAGGTAATTGCAAAGACCAGTCTAACAACCATCAAGATCAGCTAACCATAACAACCATTAATGCCAACCAGCCGACTAGTCATACAGACTGACCATTACTAGTAGTCCATAATGAAGGTCCAAACCAAACGACCATACCAGACGACCATACCAAGACGACCAGGCCAACCAACAAACCATACCGACCATCCATACTAGCAAATGACTTTGTCTCCTAAGAAGCTGAGGTCTCATGATTTATTTTGAGAAGAAGAATTTATTCACCCATCAGCCAAACAAGCCTCGTCACATATATCTTCATGATGTGGCTTGCGACATACTTTGAGGAATATTTGGTAGCTCTCGTAAAGGTTAACAGCATTGTTCGCAACATACTTTAGGGGACGTTATTTAGCTCGTATATTGGTTTGCTTCATGATTCGCGAAATCCTTCTTATAATTTCCGGTAATCACTTCTCGATTCACTGCATTATCGTATTGGGTGAGATGTTTTATATATATATTTTGCGATGTTTTTGCGAAGTTTTGTTTGAAGGGGTTATGAATGACAGTAGGTATTACATGACTTGTTTCGAGATTGGACATCATTGTCTGTTGACATGGATGATTGGTACAGTCGGTTGGTCTTTGATGGTTGGTCTCATTCATTGTTGTAGACAGGAGTTGGTCTTGGCAGGAGCTTGTATTGTGTGGTATTATTCTCGGGTGGTGCCAGTCTTGGGTAGAGCGAGTCTCAGGTGGAGCCATTCTTGGGCGGAATCAGTCTTGGGTAGAGCCAGTCTTGGGTAAAGTCAGTCTTGGGTGGAGTCAGTCTTGGGTAGAGTCAGGCATTCGCCAGTATGGTTGGTCGGTGTGGGTGACTGGTCTGGTTGGTTTGTTGGCCTTGATGGCTGGTGCGGTCATTTGGTATGGCAAACTAGTAATGGCCAGTCTGTATGGTTAGGTAATCTGGCCGCTCACTTGGTTTGGCCGGCTGGTATCATCCTTTTGTTTGATCAACTGTAGGTGAGATGTTTAGCAATTATTTTGTGATGGTTTGCAACGATTTGCAAAGTTCTGTAAAGATTTGTGAAGATTTTTGACATTTTTGTGCGAAGAGGTTATCTACAAGATTTTTATTAGGCACCATTTTGAGATTGGTTGTCATTATCTTTTGGTACATATAAGATGGATGGTCTTGTCCATTTTTGTAGTAAAATTGTCAGGAATTGGTTTTAAGCAGGGCCAATATTGTGTGGAGTCAGTCTTGATTGGTAACTTGTTGGCTAGTACGGATGGTCTGTATGGTTGGCTGGTCTGATTAGTTTGCCTGGTCGTCTGGTATGGTCATTTGGTATGGACCTTAATTATGGACCTCAGTTATGGACTGATAGTAATGGTTAGTCTGTGTGAATAGTAGGCTGTTTGGCATTAACGATTGTTATAGCTAGCAGATCTTGATGGTTGTTAGACTAGTCGTTTGGAATTACCATTTGGTATGGGTGGTCTTTATGCTTTGGGGGTGCTGTTGACTGGCATGGCTGGTTCGTATTTTAAGCTGGTATTGTTGGCTTGTATGGTTGGCTCATATGTATGGCTTGTATGTTTTGTTCACCTGGTTGCCTGATATGATTGGTTCGTATGTCTATATAGTATGTGCAGTTAATATGGTTGTTTGGTATTGAATTTTCAAGTTTTCAGCTGGAATGATTGACTCGTATGGTTGTCTGTACATATAGTTTGGATGATACAGTCGTATGGCTGGATGGTAATCGTAGTTCGTATGGATGGCTCTTATTGTCGGTTCATATGGTTCGGTGGTATGGTCAGTTAGTCTGTGTGACTGGATGGTTGATTCGTATCGTTGATCTTGCCCAATGGTATCCCCAGTTGGTCTTGTTGGGCTGTTGGTCTGTTTGGGTGGAATGGGCGTTTGGTATGAATTATTTATATGTTCGGTTAACATGGCCAGCTGGTATGGTTGGTTCATATGGTTGGCTGGTATGAATGGTTTGTATGGTTCGTCGGTCTGGTTCGGTCGGTTGGTATGGTGGACTGGTATGGACATTTGGTATGTTTAGCTGTAGGTGAGATGTTATACGACGATTTGCTAAGATTTTGCAGAGATTTGGGGAAGATTTATGATGTTTTCGAAGATTTGCAATGGTTTTGAGAAAAATTTGTTATAAGAGTAAGCAATAAAATTCGATTAGGTAATTTTTTTCTAGATTGTCCATCGTCGTCTTTTTTTATAGGTAGGTGGTATGGTCGGATGTTCTTGCTGGTTGGTCTTGTCCATTGTTCTAGCCAATTTTGCAGGTGCTGGTCTCAGCAGTAGCCAGTTTTGAGTGAATTAAGTCTTGAATGTAGTCTGTCTTGGATGTAGCCATTTTTTGGTGGAGTCAGTCTTGGGTAATGTCATTTTTTGGTGGTGTCAGTGTTGGGCAGTTTCAGTCTTGGGTAGTTTCAGTCTTGGATGGTTTCAATCTTGGGTGGAGATACTCATGGGTACAGTCAGTCGTTTGCTAGTATGATTGCTTGGTATGGTATGGTATGGTATGCTTGCAATTATCAGTATAAGGCCTGAGTCAATCTCCTGGGAGGGTGAGGGGTGGTGGGGCAGACGAAATAGTCAATGAAGTATAGTGATGGGTTGGAAGGGCGCGTGGTTGACTGGAATGGCTGGTTCGTATTTTAAGCTGGGATTGTTGGCTTGTATGGTTTATTCACCATGTTTCCTGGTTTGGTTGGTATTTATGTCTGGGTAGTATGTATGAATCATATGATTGTTTGGTATGGCTGATTCAAGTGGTCTGCTGGTATGGATATCTCATATGGTTGGTCTGTACAGATGGTTTGCACAGTCTGTTCGTATGGCTAGCCAGTATGATCGGTTCACATGGTTTATTGGTAGGGTCGGTTCATATGATTGACTGGTATAGTTGAGTCGGGTTGTCGGTCTTGCCTATTGGCATCCCCAATTCGTCTTGTTGGGCTGTTGGTCATATTTGTGGCAATTTGGTTTGGTATTGATATATGTTCGGTTAGTATGGCCAGCTGGTATGGTTAGTTCATATAGTTGGCTGGTATGGGTGGTTCACATAGTCAGTCTATATGTTTGGTCGGTCTGGTCGGGCAGTTAGTCTTATCGACTGGTATGGTCCTGTGGTATGGTTAACTGTAGGTGATATGTTTTACGAAGATTTGTGAGGATTTTGTGAATATTTTGTCATAAGATGTAATTAACAAGATTCGTATTAGGCAACTTTTTCTAGATTGGCTATCATCGTCTATTTGTATAGGAGGATGGTGTTGTCAGATGGTCTTGCTGGTTGGTCTTGTCCATTGTTATAGCCAGTTTTGCATGATCTGGTCTCAGCAGGAACCAGTCTTGGATGGAGTCCGGTTTGCTTAGAGTCAGCTTTGGGTGGTTTCATTTTTGGTGTTGTCAGTCTTGGGCAGTTTTAGTCTTGGATGGTTTCAGTTTTGGGTGGAGCCAGTCTTGGGTGCAGTCAGTTGTTTGCAAGTATTNTGGGCAGTTTTAGTCTTGGATGGTTTCAGTTTTGGGTGGAGCCAGTCTTGGGTGCAGTCAGTTGTTTGCAAGTATTGTTGGCCGGAATGGTAATTTGGTATGGCCTTGCTAGTAATGGCGCACCTTGTGGTCTGATTCAATGACAAGGAAGGGTTAGGGGATGTTGGTGGCTGATGAAATAGTAAATTTGATTTAGTGATGGGGTGAAAAAGGTCGAACTATAGTGATTAAATAGAGCTGGCTGATTTGGCTGTAGTGTGAAGAGGGGAGCATTGCATGGTATTAGTTGGGGAAGGGAGTCAAACATTAACAAGTAATCAGATGATGCATGGGAATATGGGAACTGATTGGAGCATATTTAGTGGAACATACTAATCGGTAAAACTGTAGTGTTTAAATGGAGTGGTGGAAATTAGCTGGAATAAGAGGAAGGGGTTGTGTGTTCGGTGGATAGTGGAAGAGGTTGGGATTCGGACAGTAAGGGGATTGAAAGTCATGTGGTTGGTTGATGGTAAGGGTGAATTGTGAAGGGGATGAGCTAGGTTGAGTCAATTGAGAGGGTGTCGAGCTACTGCAAGTTACGAGGCTTATTCGTATAAAACATAAACCATCTCAGATTTTTTCAAAAACATTTTTTATTTAATTCTTTACATGTTTCTCTATTTTNTTCGTATAAAACATAAACCATCTCAGATTTTTTCAAAAACATTTTTTATTTAATTCTTTACATGTTTCTCTATTTTTTCTACATAGTTTCCATATTTGTTTAAATATTTGTCATAGTGTTATACAAGCTTCTGTATGCCTAAGTCATAGATGTCTGCCGCATGTGAGGATAACCAGTCTGTAACAGCTTTTTTCATGTCTCGTCCCCTGTGACAATATTCTCTAAAAATTGATCACCTTCCTTATGATATCGGTCCAAAAAATCAAGAGCACACACCATTCTTTTCATTTGGTGTTCCTCAGTAAGCAGCCTGGGAACCCAACATGCGCACAATTTGGGAAATTGTAAATTTTCAGAGACAATTTTGTGCAAAGTTGTTTTACCCACATTCGGAAAATCCAATGCTAAAGTTGAGATTCTGAATCGCCTGTCTTCACGAATATTTTCGTCCACAGCTTTGGCCAAATCTTNAAATCCAATGCTAAAGTTGAGATTCTGAATCGCCTGTCTTCACGAATATTTTCGTCCACAGCTTTGGCCAAATCTTCTGTGATCACTGATGGTCGGCCTGATCGCGGTTCATAATGGACATTTTCCCGTCCGTCCTTGAAAAATCTCACCCANTGGGCAGTTTTAGTCTTGGATGGTTTCAGTTTTGGGTGGAGCCAGTCTTGGGTGCAGTCAGTTGTTTGCAAGTATGGTTGGCCGGAATGATAATTTGGTATGGCCTTGCTAGTAATGGCGCACCTTGTGGTCTGATTCAATGACAAGGAAGGGTTAGGGGATGTTGGTGGCTGATGAAATAGTAAATTAAATTTAGTGATGGGGTGAAAAAGGTCGAACTATAGTGATTAAATAGAGCTGGCTGATTTGGCTGTAGTGTGAAGAGGGGAGCATTGCATGGTATTAGTTGGGGAAGGGAGTCAAACATTAACAAGTAATCCGATAATGCATGGGAATATGGGAACTGATTGGAGCATATTTAGTGGAACATACTAATCGGTAAAACTGTAGTGTTTAAATGGAGTGGTGGAAATTAGCTGGAATAAGAGGAAGGGGTTGTGTGTTCGGTGGATAGTGGAAGAGGTTGGGATTCGGACAGTAAGGGGATTGAAAGTCATGTGGTTGGTTGATGGTAAGGGTGAATTGTGAAGGGGATGAGCTAGGTTGAGTCAATTGAGAGGGTGTCGAGCTACTGCAAGTTACGAGGGTTATTCGGAAAGTAAGGTCCGATTTCGTATAAAACATAAACCATCTCAGATTTTTTCAAAAACATTTTTTATTTAATTCTTTACATGTTTCTCTATTTTTTCTACATAGTTTCCATATTTGTTTAAATATTTGTCATAGTGTTATACAAGCTTCTGTATGCCTAAGTCATAGATGTCTGCCGCATGTGAGGATAACCAGTCTGTAACAGCTTTTTTCATGTCTCGTCCCCTGTGACAATATTCTCTAAAAATTGATCACCTTCCTTATGATATCGGTCCAAAAAATCAAGAGCACACACCATTCTTTTCATTTGGTGTTCCTCAGTAAGCAGCCTGGGAACCCAACATGCGCACAATTTGGGAAATTGTAAATTTTCAGAGACAATTTTGTGCAAAGTTGTTTTACCCACATTCGGAAAATCCAATGCTAAAGTTGAGATTCTGAATCGCCTGTCTTCACGAATATTTTCGTCCACAGCTTTGGCCAAATCTTCTGTGATCACTGATGGTCGGCCTGATCGCGGTTCATAATGGACATTTTCCCGTCCGTCCTTGAAAAATCTCACCCACTTACACACTTTGCTGCCACTCAACGCATTGGGGCCATACACTTGACTTATCTGTTGATGAATGTCCGCTGCTGAAACATTCCTTGCTGTCAAAAACCGAATCACTGACCGTATTTCACAGTCGGCGGGCTAATCAATTGTTTTAAACATTTTGAACTTACACTGTAAACAGCACGCTGCAACAATGCCAATGCAAATGGCGTCGTTTGATGAGCAAGGCATACTGGGAGTAGGTGCGAGTGCGCGTTACAATGTTCGCGTTACATTCGATTAGCTACGGTGATTAGGACCTTACTTTCCGGATAACCCTCGTAATTGCATGGGAGGTGGAGAATTGGGATGTGGATTGCTGATGTGCTGGATGTTGATGGGGTTGAGCAATGGTAAGTATATTAAGAGGTATGTGGGGTGACGAGAGGTGTGATGGGGTATTTTTGGGAAAGGGGGTATGTGTGTTACACGAAGTCCATAATTCACTTCGGGGTAGGACGATTGATTGGCTATGTAACCACTGAATTATAGAGGCGATGGTTCAGTCGCCTGCTAAGATCCGCACCACGGAGTTTGTGTGCTCGGCCATATTACGATAACCAACCCTCTGTGTCAAACTCTTTTAACTTGGTTTTTTTTGTATTAGGAATATACGTTTTTTTATATTTTAAATTTTTTGCGATTGTTATAAAGTAATTTAGTTTTAAAGTCACTGAGATTAATGTCAATATTAAGGTCACCCACATTCAATTAGCAGCTGGGGCAAGAAGTGTAATATGTTGCTCGATTTTTACAAATTTCTTCCAATTTTTTACTAACTTTTCTTGATTTTTCGCAATCTATTTTCATTGGAGTCAAGGTCACCCATATCTAACATGGGTGTTGGTGTCTGTAACATAATATGTTACTAAATTTTTACGAGTTTTTTCGGTTTTTATATTTAAGTTCTTAATTTTTTGAGTTCAAGGTCATTGGGGGCAATGTCACCAAAATCCAACATGAGAGCTGGAGTCAGCAACAGAACATGTTCCTCGATTTTATGGGTGTCTTTTAATTTTTTACAATTTTTCTAGATTTATAGAGTATAAGGTGTCAAGGTCAATGTCACAACACCCAACATGTTGGTTGTAGTCATCAATGTAATTTTTACTTTGATTTCTAGAATATTTTTCAATGTTTGCAGTTTTCTTGATTTTTTTTATTGTAAGGCATGTGGTNAATTTTTACTTTGATTTCTAGAATATTTTTCAATGTTTGCAGTTTTCTTGATTTTTTTTATTGTAAGGCATGTGGTGTGGGGGACGGAAGTGTGATGAGAGGAGATGTGGTTGAGGGGTTGATGTGGTGAGTGGGGAGGGATGGGGTGAGTGGGGTCATATGTGATGGGGTTGCAGGTGATGGGGGTCGGGGGAGGGGCCAATGTCCACTGGTAAGCCTGACCGCTGGACCTGGCTTTGAGCCTCGAATCTGCATTTACTGCTCTGAAGATTAAGTGACTCATTCTGATATGATCCTTAAATCCGGTTTTGCTGCTCTGAGGACTAGGTTGCTCATTCTGCTAAAAGTCTCGAATCCGCTTTTACTGCTCTGAGGATTAAATAGCTCNCTGCTCTGAGGACTAGGTTGCTCATTCTGCTAAAAGTCTCGAATCCGCTTTTACTGCTCTGAGGATTAAATAGCTCATTCTGCTAGGAGAATCGAATCTGTTTGCTCATTTGAGGACTATTTGACTCTCACATTGAGTAGTTTCGAATCCGNCTATTTGACTCTCACATTGAGTAGTTTCGAATCCGATGTGCTCTTTTGAGACTCAATTGAGAAATTTTCCATTTTTTGGCCACTTTTGATTAAAAAGTGATTTTTGGGCAATATAATTAATGTCTTAAGTGACTTTTGGGGAGAAACATATCATTTTGTTGATAAAATGGCTGCCCCAGACCGCCAGCTGCGATATTCACCTGTGATGTCAGACGAGTTGGCTGGTGACTTTTGGCTCCTACTCCTAGAATACTGTACCAGAACATTCAATTTACCACTACTTATATATATTTTTAAGTAGTCCATGGAATTTAGTTTGATTATAACTTAATTTAAAACGTTTATACAAGAAAATTCGTATATATTATTTGTAGCAAAAAAAAAACTAGAAAATCGTTTTCATTTCTGGACTAAAAAATTGCAAAATATATTTNGTATATATTATTTGTAGCAAAAAAAAAACTAGAAAATCGTTTTCATTTCTGGACTAAAAAATTGCAAAATATATTTTGTTTAAATGTTGAACTGGCGGTATTTCAAAAATTGTAATGACATGTATCCATTTCCGCCTTTTAAAAAACTGGTTGTGTGCAAATCTGGAATCCTACATGAGCCAACACACAATTTTGGAAAACCTCTTGGAATAAGTGAATTACAGCCATTTTCAGCTCTGAAACACCAAAACTCGAGGGCTTGAGGCATCTCAGAGTGTGTGCACTCTCACAAACTGGTCTGAAAATAGCATATACTGAAAGGAAAAAAGATTTGTAAGTGGTTACATTAAAATTTTGTTGATGCTTTTCAAGGAGGTATTTTGTTGCTGGTAAAAAACAGATTTCGGTGCACGGGTGCACGATATCACATATATTGATTACGCCTAAAGCCTCTTGTCCTTATTATCATATCTGTTTGATGAAACGATATCTATTGGATGCCACCAAACATTTAATTGGCAGAAATAGCATAGTAAAATATTTTGCTGCTAAAACAAATCTCTATATGTTATATTCTACGCACGCGCGTTGGTGTATACTTTCTAGACTAGTCACGTTAGCATTTTTATCTGTGTCCGTCTACTTACATGAGATTATGAACTAACTCATGAGGAATATTCTTATGAAATTGGGGGTGGATTATATGATACCTTATATTGCACATAAATTATTCCAGTAAATGAACATTCCATGAGGTGAAGTGATGAGGTTATGGCGTGTGTGTCACTTGTTAGATTTGTGGTATGTGCATGCTCAAGTCAAAATCTGCAACACCGAGCGAGGTGAGGCAGTGGTAAAACACAGAACTTGCATTAGAGAGGACTTAATTTTGAGTCCTACTCCGGACATCCTTAATTAAGAATACAATGGTTATCCAAAATCACTCCAAGCGATTGGTGATTCCTTAATAATAGGCCTTGGCTAATTCCTTTCCCTGATCCTGCTGTTTACGAGATGTTAAACCACATCTGCATACCAAAGCTCGTAAACTGCAAAACACTTTTGGGAGCCGCAATAACCAAATTGCTGCTAACATTGTAACACTTATGCTGCGACTAACGACCACATAATTGCCTACCACCACACTGATTTTTTTTTTGTACTACAAGAGTCTTTTTGTGGTTGCTGCTATATACTGAAATAGCAACAAAAATATTTTTGGTTCCACAATACCTTTTGTGCATATATTATCACGATGCAGGAAGGAAGCAGGCACTGAAGCAGCTCTCGTATTCACCTTTCTTGCTGAAAACTGCCTCTACTCCCTTCACTCCATAATCCCGGGTTTGAAACCCGAATATTTGAACTTACAACAGGGAATAACTTGACTATTTATTAAGGTCGCTTCGCATTATGTGGTATTAATAGGGATCTTAGCTGTTATGTATAGCAGGTTATAAGTGGTGTTAATAATGGAGAAACAAAATAAATAAAATTTCGAGGGACAATCTCTTTCTACATTTATTAAAAATTAAATGTGTTTACATTTTACACACCACTAATTGCAGACTTACATCCACTCCATTTAACATCAAAATTCCAATCAATTTAAAGCAACACTTGCTGAACCAACAATCAGATAAAATAAATCTTACTGCAAATCTTCTCATAAGGTACGTACGTAAAAATTATAAACACATAGGTTCACTAGCTGCTTCCTTGCAGCTATGGGGGCAGCTCGCACTTAAGTTACTTATTATCCGCGATAGAGGGTGTGGGTGGTTGCCAAAACCCCACTCCAAGCTAGAACCTAACAATTAATCTTAAGATTAACATATACAATAATAATGAAACTAACATGAATACTCATCTAAAGTTTAGTGCCGGCGCTATCCTAATCACTGAGAGGTTACCAGGCTCATTCCTCAAACCAACACAAAAAAATCACGTAGCCTCACTCGTAACACTACCACCAAGGGCGTCCCCGCCAATTTCCCAGCCATCACATACTTCGTTCCCTTCCCCGAATGACTGCCTTCACAGGTCACCAACACCTTAAAGACATGGGCGNCCCAGCCATCACATACTTCGTTCCCTTCCCCGAATGACTGCCTTCACAGGTCACCAACACCTTAAAGACATGGGCGAGAGAGCCCTGCACTCCCAGTCTCTAGGACTGCCGGCACCGTCAAAGCCCAGACAGTGCTCGGGGGTGGCCACCGCCCCCCAATCAAGGAACCATGAAAGTAGTCCACCAGCAACTTTATGATACCCCGACTAGATCCACTTTCCAGGTATCCCTTAGAAGGTAAATCCACCAATGGCTTTACCCGACCTCCAAAGGAGTATAACAGCAACACTCCAGCTAGTCCCACNCACCAGCAACTTTATGATACCCCGACTAGATCCACTTTCCAGGTATCCCTTAGAAGGTAAATCCACCAATGGCTTTACCCGACCTCCAAAGGAGTATAACAGCAACACTCCAGCTAGTCCCACATAAACAAGTATTGAGATACACTTAATCAATGCCGAGGTGCAATCGGCTGACATCTAAGTTTACCAGCTCCAAGCTCCGAACTGATACTGCGATGAGCCGTTCTCTGCCCTTCCACATCCATCTGGGACCCTCACACCCAGAGGAACCCATGGTCCGGCTGAGGCACTAACCAACCTCTGCTGTCTCTCCAGGACAGTGCCCGGAGCTGTGTCGGCGCTCACTGCGTCAATCATTCTCAGAGGAGAGTACCCTCCAGGCCTCCTTCAACTTGCGAAATTTCACCAGCAGCTGGAACGTGTAAAAATTGCAAAAGGCAGGCTGTTGCCCCTCGGGCAAGGCATCGACCGCGGTTTTACAACCACGTAGTTCCGGCTGCTGCGGAAAACGGACTTCTTGGTATCACTCTATAGAGGTCCCAACTCCCGAACACTGGCCCAAGATCCAAGCAGCTGATTTAAAATGGCAAAAATAAATAAATACTAAACTAATGTGGCAACTACTGCTCTACCAATGAAGCTCGTGCCCTGCGAACTACCCCTATAATTCTGAGACACATCTGAAACATGTATTGGTATTACAATTTGTTTTGCCGGCTTTTAAACACTGATTACACTCAATTTTCTAGAAAAATTAGGGCTCCCTAGGGGCAGCAGATTTAATTATGTTTGAGTAAATTTGATTTTTCTCCAAACAAATTTCGTAATTCACCTTCTCAAGTTAGAGATACCCCATTTTACAGCAATAATAATAAAATTACAAGTCTTTCCTTTATTTGAACTACAATGGTAAACACGACTCTATTCATAACCATGACTAGAAAGCCTATTAAGAATTCCTTAATTTCTTACATTAAATTTCATCCCTACCAATTTAATGCTACATCTGTGTTGAGTGTCGTATTAACATGCTTTCATTGAAAGTGTGTGGTACACATTGAGCTGGAAGCATCATCGGGAAGTGCTGCTTCCTGGTGACATCCGACACTTGACTGGCGAACAAGACAGCTGTCCCACTGCTTCAGGGAGTACACGCAGTGTTCAGGGTAGCAGTCGTTTTCCTCAGTCACTCACACTCGTGTCGTGTCACCACCGCCGGGGTCTCGCATCGTGCTACAAACACAAGTCGAAAAAAGCGTCAACAGCATTATAATGACACAGGTCATCTACNGCCGGGGTCTCGCATCGTGCTACAAACACAAGTCGAAAAAAGCGTCAACAGCATTATAATGACACAGGTCATCTACAATTTTGGCATTGACACAAGTTTCCAACTGGTAAGGAGAAGAACTAAGATGCCACTTAACACAAATGTAAAACTGTGATAAGAATCTTAAAAGCTAACATGTTGTTCACAAAAATCTCNATTAAGAATTCCTTAATTTCTTACATTAAATTTCATCCCTACCAATTTAATGCTACATCTGTGTTGAGTGTCGTAATAACATGCTTTCATTGAAAGTGTGTGGTACAACATTGAGCTGGATGCATCATCGGGAAGTGCTGCTTCCTGGTGACATCCGACACTTGACTGGCGAACAAGACAGCTGTCCCACTGCTTCAGGGAGTACACGCAGTGTTCGGGGTAGCAGTAGTTTTCCTCAGTCACTCACACTCGTGTCGTGTCACCACTGCCGGGGTCTCGCATCGTGCTACAAACACAAGTCGAAAAAAGCGTCAACAGCATTATAATGACACAGGTCATCTACAATTTTGGCATTGACACAAGTTTCCAACTGGTAAGGAGAAGAACTAAGATGCCACTTAACACAAATGTAAAACTGTGATAAGAATCTTAAAAGCTAACATGTTGTTCACAAAAATCTCTCTTATAAATCTAATACATTACAAAAAGTCTGACAAAAACCTAACAGTACATTATAGCCCACCCCTTTCAAGGGATTGAAAATAAAACATAGACAATAGAGGAACTCNGACAAAAACCTAACAGTACATTATAGCCCACCCCTTTCAAGGGATTGAAAATAAAACATAGACAATAGAGGAACTCCTGGAGAGAAGATGGATGACCCTTACGTCCACATTATGATGTTGGCTTCTAACAGTCTGTACACCTCAGACGAAACAGGAAAACCAAATTCCACACTGCAGCCTCTTCACTGGAGTTCCAGGCAGTGATCTCTTCATACAACAACTCCCATATGCATAACATCGATCGATACACAAGAACCAATTATAAAACAGTCTCATCAAGGGTGTTGTCCAGGCATGACGATGTTAAGTCCACAACTAGGGCAATATGTCATCACTTTTGCACAGGGCTGCACTTTGAAGCCGGAAAGCAGAGTCACGACTCTTTCTAAGCCGCAAAACACAAAGTTCATTCATTCTCTCCTGCTCCCTACTAACATTCGCCTCTCGAACCCAATCTACAAGTGACGAACACAGTTTTATTTCAGTGTCAATTTTCATCAGGGAAGTTCACACAAATAACGTAAAAGTCTAGCATTATTTTTTGTCTTCTACCCACTTTTGCTGATTATGATTACCAACCAGTTTAGGTCAGAAGNCGTAAAAGTCTAGCATTATTTTTTGTCTTCTACCCACTTTTGCTGATTATGATTACCAACCAGTTTAGGTCAGAAGGGGTTAGGATAACTTGACCAGCTCCACGCCACCCAATACCTGGCTATCAATTGCCTACCTATTGCAGTTGGTAGTTCACTTAAAATTTACTGTCTGCTTGGATGACGTAATTAAATATNGCTATCAATTGCCTACCTATTGCAGTTGGTAGTTCACTTAAAATTTACTGTCTGCTTGGATGACGTAATTAAATATCAGGCAAAACAAATAGAATTCGCTCTAACCTTAAATTAAACCTTTCAATTTCTTTAAATCCAAACACTTCTACTTCCCTACTAGCTATTTTACGAATAATAGTTTTGTTATTATAATTTTTATTTCCTATTTTTAAAGATATTCATTGTAGTTTGAAATTATTACAAATTTATTTAAACATTGTACTTCTTCTGAAACAGTTTAAACACTAAAAAAATTAATCGAACCCTCACTCACTGATTAGTTACTCATTAAAATCAGTTTATCAAATTTAGCGACGAAATAAAACAAACACAAATAATGTACTGCAAAATTATGACAACATAAGTGTATCTGAGTTCCATACACTCAACAACCGACAAAATTGTTCTCAAAGGCCAAATATCGATGCACTATCACAATAATAGCCACCCGGCACTTCCGAGATGTTCCTGCGGGCATCCTTAGTCCTGTGACTCTTACAACAAAAAAACTAACAAACCGGCTCCGAAGAGCCAAAAAATTCACGGTCACCAGTAAACATTCTGCAATTTACATAAATTATTAATTTGCACCACAAAGTTATAAAAATTAGCTCTCATTAATTTTCCTCTCAAATAAATGATTTATTCTAAAAAATACATCCAAAAAATTGTTTTCCCACCATCTTCTCAAACATTGTTTTTTTCATTTATCAAGATCTGTCCTTAACTCTAAAAAACATTCATTTATCTGAATAGTGCCCTGAGGTGCTTAATAACCGCGAACTTATAATCAATGTTTTTTAGTGGCAAAAATTTCGTACATATTTTTTTCAAAAAACTATCCCACATCACCTCGGATATAGATGAGAAGTCGCTCCTACTTCTTCCTGCAGCACAGCGCCCACGATCTCCTGTTAACCGTTTGTTGGAGGTGCCAGCTTCTGCCATCCGCCATCTTGCAGTAAACGTTGGCCTTGACATCTGCACCTTCCTGCTGTACAGTTCCACCCATGGAAATGAAAAACTCCATAACATCAAATTAGTCGCTGACGTACATAAACATTGAAATATCGATGTCTAGTTGACATGCATTTAATTTACCCAGCTGGTCAACGATACTTATTTTCCCAAGAGAAACAAAGCACTAAAACAATTTTTTATAGCAAATATTTATAAGCATTTCATAATTAATGTGTCACTTTCAATATTAAAAATTATTCTGGTGTATTGCTACACTGGCCAATACTTAAAAAATATCTATTTTGCCAAATTTATACAAAAAGGCTCTTAAGTAATACCCATGCTGGTCAACATAAAACTAGATTCAATAATTTAATTGTTTTTAGCCCGAAGAGACGAAGCTCAATACGTTTAATTACTTATTTGTATTATTCTCCTATTTATTGCATATCCTTTAAGAGTTGGGCTGATAACAGAATCACGTTTTTCACCTGAAAAGAGTGTCATAACCTCTGGTTCAGCTTGGTAACACCTACCTCCACCTTCGCTCGTGGTGATGGTTAGCGCCCAGCTGATGAGCAAGGTCACCAGCTGCCTGACACTGCTGGTATCTTCCTGTAGCCCACAAACTCAGGCCGCCTACTTTCCCCACATGAGGATATCTCATCACTCGTCATTGTCATTACACATGAGTGACTATGTTGATTTTTGTTGCCTAAACTACGAGGAATCAACGGAGCACATTTATTAATAATTTCTCTCAATGACTCTACAACACTTTTCTGCAAGCGATCTGATTACTTTCTACATCGCATCCACTGGTACCAACATGGTGCTTCCCCCTATGCCCCCAAAGAGGTGCACTCTTTACTGAAATAGTAGGTACTAATATCATGGATAAATCTCCGAGCAAGTCCCATTCCTCGAACGAAAGATTAGTCTAGTTACTCGGACTCGGTACATCTGATGTTTGTTTCTCCTCAGCTGTATCTGGACATTTGTTTGAAATGTCCTTCCCCGCTTCTTTAAAATACATGATTTTCTTTTTATGCATTTATGGCCCGCTATCAAGGTCACATGAAACATTGCTTTGAACCTAGTGAGAANATACATGATTTTCTTTTTATGCATTTATGGCCCGCTATCAAGGTCACATGAAACATTGCTTTGAACCTAGTGAGAACATAATAACCAAGAATTATTCTCTTTATCGGGGCTGATATCAGAAGTACAGAATGCTGGTACAAAATTTTTGCCAGTGGGAACCATAAATTTATCACGTAATTCGCTTTTCGATTAAGACCTGTAACCTCCGCAATTTCCTTNTTTTTGCCAGTGGGAACCATAAATTTATCACGTAATTCGCTTTTCGATTAAGACCTGTAACCTCCGCAATTTCCTTGGGTTCAGTATGTGTACAGTACTGCCTGGGAACCAGCTGGTTGTCCACCAGCAACACAGCTGCTCCACTGTCTATAAAAACCAGAACCTCCGTTTTAAATATATTTGTTGTCATGCTTAAAACACCCTCATGCATTTTTAGAGGCAAACTTCATATTTCTCACAGGCGAATAGTTTTTACAGGTTTTTTTCTGAGCAGTCCTCATTGCATTGGCTCTGATTTTCAACATTACTATAATTCCACCGTATATGTCCTGGGCGACGATACTTGTAACACATCGGCTGCCTGTCTGGGCTGCGCCACGGGCTTTGTATATCCCTTTTATTGTCTTGTAATTTCCGAACAGTGGACATCCTTCTCACTCCGTTTGTACGTCCCTGCCGTGTCGACAGATTCTTAACGCGGTGGTGTGACGACTCGTCAGTTGTGTGTTTATGCTGAGTTTCTACTTCGCTACCGGCCTCGTGTTTCTCACGTGCGCCTTGCTTATGGCGAAAATCCACTTCCGCTGACAACTCATGCTTCTGACGGCTCAATGCTTCTACGCACTGACATTACTGCAAGAATACATTTTGCTCTGCTTCACAAGGTGTTCCATCTGCTAAACGCACATCTCGTACAGGGACGTGACTCTGTGACTTCCCTTCCGAATCCCTTTCTTGTCTTAACTGGGCGTATTATAAACCCACTTATATTTTCTGAACATTATCTACCAGCTGTACTATGGTCTCATTTTCAGACAGCATCACTCATTCCACCAAATGAGATCTTAAATCTTGCAACAAAAAGTGTATTCTCATGGCTTCTGGCATTTCCGGTTTCAATCTATTACAGAGATATAAAAATTCAGACAGGAATGTTTCGAATGGCTCGTCATTTCCTGTTTCCTTTGCCCACAACCGCAAATATATTTTGTCCTCCTGTGTATGACGACTAAAAAATTCTTATAAACACAAAATTAGCTCATCAAATGTCTTACAATTCCATAAAGGCCGTACATTGATATTGAACCAATTCAGAGTGGCCCACTTTAAAAAAGGAGGAAAATAATCCATATTCTGCCATTCAGTCCATCTATTGACTCGTGCCGTGCGCCTAAANCCCACTTTAAAAAAGGAGGAAAATAATCCATATTCTGCCATTCAGTCCATCTATTGACTCGTGCCGTGCGCCTAACGCTTGATGCAAAATATAATACATCTTTATCAGGTTTCCCCACGTAAAGCTCCGGCTTTACAAAATAATATGTGCCTTCCATTGTTAACTTCTCCTAGCTAGATACAGTATTGTGTATTTTCTGCTGTATCTCACTCAAAGCCTTGTCCTCAGAATCTAGAATAAAACATTTTTCACCTACGACTGCGGACTCGTACAGTCTCGACCTACTGCCCTCACCTAACAATTCCTCATCGCTCATGTAAGGAAATAATTTTACTCGATTCCTGACTCACGAACTACAGTCAAATTATTAATTTAGCACTAGAGTATATTAGCATACAAATCCGCCAATTACTTATTAACAACACATAAAACCACACTAACAATAANCCCACTTTAAAAAAGGAGGAAAATAATCCATATTCTGCCATTCAGTCCATCTATTGACTCGTGCCGTGCGCCTAAAGCTTGATGCAAAATATAATACATCTTTATCAGGTTTCCCCACAAAATAATATGTGCCTTCCATTGTTAACTTCTCCTAGCTAGACACAGTATTGTGTATTTTCTGCTGTATCTCACTCAAAGCCTTGTCCTCAGAATCTAGAATAAAACATTTTTCACCTACGACTGCGGACTCGTGCAGTCTCGACCTACTGCCCTCACCTAACAATTCCTCATCGCTCATGTAAGGAAATAATTTTACTCGATTCCTGACTCACGAACTACTGTCAAATTATTCATTTAGCACTAGAGTATATTAGCATACAAATCCGCCAATTACTTATTAACAACACATAAAACCACACTAACAATAANATTTAGCACTAGAGTATATTAGCATACAAATCCGCCAATTACTTATTAACAACACATAAAACCACACTAACAATAAATTATATTACCTTAAAATAGTTATCAATAATTAACTTATTTATTTCCTTAGTGCTAATTACAGAGTAACTAATCTCAAATCACTCCTAGAACATCACCTTGAGAGGTAACATTTCCTCACCCTTCTTCTTGAAAACTGCCCGCACTCCCTTTACTCCGTAATCCCGGGTTTGAAACCAGAATATTTGAAATTACAACAGGGCGTAACTGCGCTATTTATTAAAGTCGCTTGGAACTATGAGGTAATTCTAGGAATCTTAACTGTTTTGCATAGCAGGTTCTAAGTTCTATTAATACTGGAGTGATAAAAGTGATAAAATTCAGAGGGACAATCATTAAACGTGTCAACATTTTACACACTACTAACTACAAACATGCAATTTTGGAATTTAAAAACATAAAATCCAATCAATTTAAAGTAACATTTGCTGAACTACCAGTCAGATAAAATAAATATTGCTGCCTTCCCTCTCACAAGAAAAGTACAAATTATTAATACTTAGGTTCGCTAGTTGCTTCTATGATGGGCGCATCTCGCACTTAAGTTACATCTTATCCACAATATAGGGTTGGGGATGGTTGCCAAAACCACCAACCCAACATAGAACCTAACAATTAATCTTAACGCTAAAGTAAACCATAATGATTAAACTAACACGAATAGTCATCTAAAGTCCAGTGTCAGTTCTATCCCAATCTCTGCACCTGCTGTGCTGCAAGGCTAGCCGGGGGATCCATAACACAAACACATCACGTAGCCTCACTGATAAAACTGCCACCGATTTCGTCCACGAATAACTGCCTTCGGGGTCGCCAACACCTTAAATACACGGGTGAGCAAAGGCCCACGCTCCTGGCTGCTAGGACTGCTGACACCGTCAAAGCCTGGTCTGTGCTTGCAGGGCGGACGACTCCCCCCCCCCCAAACCTACCACTAACCACGAAAGTAGTCCACCAGCAGTTGTAATGCGAACAATTTGTAAAAGGCAGGCCGTTGCCCCCTCGGGCAAGGTGTCAACCGCTGTTTCACAAGGACGTAGTTCCGGCTGCTGCAGCAAACTGGCTTCCTGGTATCGCTCTAGAGGTGGTTCCAACTCACAAAAACTGGCCCAAGGTTCAAGCGGCTTATTTCAACAGCAAAAATTAACAAATACCAAACCGTTGGCGTCAGATTACTAACATGAATATATTGACAAAAGAACATTGTAGTCACAAAATTTTTTTTTGGTAACCACAAAACTGTTTTATCACTGTAGCATACATATACTGCAGTAGTCCTAAACCAGTGTTTTCAATAAACAGACCCCTAAAATTCCCAACAGTAATTTTACTGCCATTGCAATTAAAATAAATATTTTAAATAAAGCCAATAATAGCCAGCGAACTAGAGATGAAGCTGATATGTCTATAGCCAAGTGCATGTGACAGCTGATTGTGGCTTTCTCAGAGTACTCCAGTAGCACTGCTGTATATGACTTTTGATACATTAAATAAAGAGGCAAAGTTGTAGAACNGCTTTCTCAGAGTACTCCAGTAGCACTGCTGTATATGACTTTTGATACATTAAATAAAGAGGCAAAGTTGTAGAACCAGAATACAGATAATTCTATGTTCGATAAAGTATTATGCAGCTGCAGAAATTGTCTTTCGAAATTTTCCCTTCCATAGTATTTAAAACTACCGTAACAAGATGAGCTAGTACTCAACAAAGGAACACCTGAGCATGATAAATAAAANTTCCATAGTATTTAAAACTACCGTAACAAGATGAGCTAGTACTCAACAAAGGAACACCTGAGCATGATAAATAAAATGCTTTATGCATCTGTGGAAAGTACCTATCGAAAAAAATTGTTTACAAAGCACTTAGAACTCCCTTATCACAAGGAGCTAGTATTCAACAAAGAAAGAAAGATGTGCAAAAACTCCAGGAGTTTAAAGAGGTAAGCTGTTTTTCAAGAAATGTTGGTGCAGTAGATGATCATCAATAGTACTATAAAAATATGTTAGTAGGATTGCAAGAGAGAGAAATACCAGGCTATAATATTATATGGCTGTAGTATGTCAGTTACGAAGCTACATTACAAAGATCCTTTTGAAAGGCCACCTAATAATGACACAATATTCAATGAAGAAACTCAAATTAAAATTTATGTTACAACCCATACAATTTACTCTACCTGAAACTCTACAGTGGCCTTACCATGAGAAAAGAATAATAATTGGTCTCTCCACCATTGATTCAATACAGGCTTGTAGTCCAGATAAGTATGTTAAATTGTGCTTAACATTGTCTTTGTGTTTCTGAAGTCATTATAAGCGCAGTACATATTATAAAAGAACATATTTTCAAAGTCCAAGTTCCAAATCATTTTGGGGAAAATACATTTTCTACTTTTCTTAATGGAAATGTTATTTGCATGTAAATGGTCAAGTAGTGACAAATGAACTAACTGGTATTCATTCTCTATTCTATTAGTTTAAAAGCTGACAATTGCAAACTCCGGCATATAAAACTGCAGATAAGGCAATTGGTTTATGATGTCAAAAGTAAAAGCAGTCTCTTGGCACAATGTTTCTGCAGGAATTGTAATTAAAGCTTTTGGGGATATTTGGAAGTTTTTATAGCTTGCCTTCGTTTTAGTTTGCAGAGAAAGGTTTGTATTCAATAACTGATTTTCAGTAAAACAATTCTACAAGGGCTGGCGTAGGTTTTATAAGCAATACCACCAGCTCTCTTGGTTTGACGAACGTATTCTTGTAGTCTCCTTTTCAGTAAATCTTGCTATTCTCTCGAATGAAGCCAAAGAAATACCCGAGTGGACACAATATATCATTATNAGCCAAAGAAATACCCGAGTGGACATAATATATCATTATGCTTGTCACTTTGAACCAACTTAACAGGGCACTTATTACCAGAACCGGTAATCACTACTTAAAAACTCTCTTATGGATGTTGTAAGAAGATTTTAAACTCAATTAGAGTATTGTAAACATCCGTACTCCCTCTTGTTTACTCACTTGAAGGAAATGTTAGTCTCTGAAAGCGTTCAATATCTTATTAGCGGATTTAAGGTGTTATACAGTATGTATACATGATACCGAGAAACTTCAGCAGCTGGTTATACGCGAAAAAAGAAGGTAAAAAATATATAAGTCTAAAGTAAATCCTAAGAGCGGTAAACATCTTTGAAGTTATATCTGAAAACACAATTTATTACTTAGACAAACTTTTTTNAAGTAAATCCTAAGAGCGGTAAACATCTTTGAAGTTATATCTGAAAACACAATTTATTACTTAGACAAACTTTTTAAGATGGGACATAAGTGTCTGGATAATATGTAAGGAACAAGGATTTATATGTTCCTGTCATCAAACTATGTNTTTTTAAGATGGGACATAAGTGTCTGGATAATATGTAAGGAACAAGGATTTATATGTTCCTGTCATCAAACTATGTCATGGAAATAATCACGGTTACTACCCTTATTTAGACTTAATTTCCATGATGCTGTAGCATACTTAGGATTTAAAAGATGGATTATTATTAGCCAGAATGTAACAATGAACTGTACACATTATCCTGACACTCAGTCTTCCATCTTCATTATTGGTAATGCACTCGTGCTTCAGGTCCAACTTCAGAGATATGTACCGCGCTTGGGATTCAATTTAGATCATAGGTCGTATATATGTTTTCACCTTCTTTTTTCATTATTAACCTGCAACCGAAGTTTGTTGATGTAATTGAGATACATCCCGTATACATACACAATTCAGAACAACGTGTACAAACTTGGACAGATTATCTATTCATCTCGAGAAAAAATAGACCGTTTGGTATAGGATACCCATAGTCAGTTTCAAATATGAAGGGCTGTAGAACCCCTGAAATGTGGAGGGCACAAAGTATATTATAGGGGGAAATATTAAAAGTAAATGAGTTAGAACAAAAACATTTTTATACCAATTACTTAAACCATGATTTTCGATAAAACGTAAGTATTGTATACAGATTGAGGCACCTACGGCAGGCCACCTGAATAACACCGCCAACTTCAGTGGTAGAAAGATATGTTTCAGACAAAAGTTGATTGGGTCCAAGGTAATAATGATTTGATAGGGATAATTTCCCCGTGTGTGGAAGGTTGACGAAGGNGACAAAAGTTGATTGGGTCCAAGGTAATAATGATTTGATAGGGATAATTTCCCCGTGTGTGGAAGGTTGACGAAGATACAAAGGTCAACTTTGTTTCTTTAAATAGAATGATAATATTTATTAACGCCCCTCGACAGTGCGTATGAAGATGTAATAAATACTATGACAATTACCGCAATTATTGGAAGATATCCCGCTAGAAATAAAGCAATCCACGTGGTACCAACGTGATGGATGTCCCGCCCATTCTGCACAGAGAATAACAACGGTTATTAACAGAACTTTCGGTGGTCGTTGGATAGGTTGGTNGGATGTCCCGCCCATTCTGCACAGAGAATAACAACGGTTATTAACAGAACTTTCGGTGGTCGTTGGATAGGTTGGTCTGTTGTAAACACGAAATGGCCTGCAGGTTCTCCAGACTTAATGCCTATTGAATTTTATCTGTGGGTAACAATAAAGCAGCAGCTCTACAGAGTCCCACCAACGGCTCCCAAAGACATGAAAAGCCATATAACACGAGCTTGTTCTGCGATAAGTTCAGATGAAATTCGACTTGCAGTATTGTCCGCTCACATAGCTTTGCAGTATGTATCAATGTACAAGGTCACCAATTTGAAAACCTGATAACATAATGAAATAACAAAGGAAGCATAGTCAGAGGCTGGCATTTGTTTCAACAAGTGCCAGATACAGGACGGCTATAGTCGCTACAGGACGGCACTACATCGGCCCATTGCTCCATGTGGCGGCGCTGTTTGCTTCGTCATTGACCTTCAGCTATCTTGCATGACCGGCAAATGTCATCATATTTATTACATCTTCATACGCACTGTCGAGGGGTGTTAATAAAAATTATCATTCTATTTAAAGTAACGAAGTTGACTTTAATATCTTCTTTACCCTTCCATGTATGGGGAAATTATCACCATCAAGTTATTAGCGCCTTGGACCAAGCAACTTTTTTCCTGAAACATTTCCTTCTACCGCTAAAAGTGGCAGTGTTATTTAGTTGGCCTGCTTTAGGTGCCTCATCCTGTATGTTACAGACGTTTATTGTGTAAGAAATAGGGGCTGGCACCGTTGTTTGTGTAATTAAATGTGCCATATGTATTATTAAACAGTGTTTGATAGCAAAATATGAAACAGAATATAAATGAACATAAAAGGTGTCAGAATAAAAAATTCTCTAACTCTTACCATTTTCGAGGTATCCATAAATTTGGTGCAGATAATGGTTGTGTGTATGTTGTGATGAGGACACTCTAACTTTACCAAGAGACATGAACATTTAGTTAAAAGGTATTTGTAATAGTAGATGCAGACCACTAGCGATTACCCTTCCCTCCTTACTCCTACGACAGAACCTTTCCCACTATGACACAGGTGCTTTGTATTTAAGGCAGGTTGTCATTTATTTGTTTCAATACTGTGAGACAACCATGTATGTGTATATGTCATGACATAGTCTGATATACGGCGAAGTTAAATGAAACTAACGTGAAGCTGCATGTTTGTACAGCAACTATGTCACGTTAACCATAAGACCTTCGGGAATATTATGCAGTGACTGCGGGAAACAAGCACATTCAATGACGAGGTGGATCTGTTCATCCTAGAAACGTTCTAACTCCACTCTTCAAAGAGGCGGTATTGGACAGTGTAGAAGACAATGCTTCTACAAGAATATTTGTGTGTGTAAATATTCAATATTTAAATTCCAAGTTCTGCTTACGAATAAAATTAAATAATTTAAAAAACTCAGTTTTTTTTTGGAAAATATGGATTTAATTTTCTAGGATCCACATGAATTATAACATAGAATCTGCGTCGCACCCCTCTTGTATATTCCGGGAGTAGCCAGATTTAAAATAAAATGTGAGTGGCCATCAGCAGCAATATGACAATACAAAATTCAAGGCTACAATATTATTGCTTAGGAAAAACGAAGATAATGTATTATTTAAATTACAGCGAGGGGCAAAAATGGCCGCAATTAACGTAAANTTATTTAAATTACAGCGAGGGGCAAAAATGGCCGCAATTAACGTAAAGTCGCTCAGAGTTACATGTGGGATTGTTCACTTGATGTACTATAATAAGTGCCAAAGTAAATATTACCAACTATAAAACTACGGTACAAAGTCATAAGATCTGTTCAGGTACTGAAGCTTACTAATTCGCAGTATAGCTTACCACACCTGGTTCGCATAACAAAAGGGCCTATGCACATTTCTTGCTAGAAGTACGAGTTGGCCAGCATCTGCTTTAAGAGCTCTCCTTTGACATAGCCCTCAAAATCACTAAAAAACATCCAAGAATATATAATGATATAACAATTTGTTCCCTGTATTCTTTATCGATAGTGGCCTTCATAACCACAGATTAACACACCAGTTCTGCAAACAGAAGTGCATGTATCGAGCAAATAAAGGGGGAGGGGGGCAATAGGGACAGGTATATACATCTATACTAATATTATAAATGCGAAAGTGTGTTTGTTTGTTTGTTTGTCCTTCTTTAACGTCGCAACGGAGCAAAGGATCGACGTGATTTTGCACAGAGATAGTTGGAGGGCCGGGAAGTGACATAGGCTACTTTTTATCTCGAGAAAATATCTCATTTCCTCGGAGAAATTCTTATTGGAAAATGAAAAAGTACACAAACGTAACAACAATGCAACATCAACAATGCAATGTAAACAATACAACGTCGGAACTGAGCAACAGATCGAAGTAATTTCTTGCACAGAAATAGTTAGATGGCTGAAAGGTGATATTGAATACTTTTTATAGGGAGAAAATATCTCAAAAAATTTACTCAACAAGTAATTTCCTTTAATCATTCTATGTTAAACGACATACCAATTGTAGTTTTAAAAATTTACAATAGATGGCGTTCAAATAGTTTCAATTGACTGCATTTCCTTTTGGTTTCCTTTGATTCTCTTTTAGTTTTGCTTNGACGTGGAATGGACTCAACTAATGTCTGAAGGTATGCAGGAGGCAATTCACACCATGAATCCTGCAGGGCAGTCCGAAAATCCTATCTGCGCCAATTTGAGAAAGGGTTGCACGTCTGTCACGTTTAATGATGATTCTCGTCAGTCGTCGTTTGTCCCGTTCTTTCACGATCTTTTTCCAGCCGCAGCGATGTCGAAGATTTGTTTTTTTACCGGATTTCCGATATTCACAATACACTAGTGAAATGGTCGTACGCGAACATCCAAATGTTATCGCTACCTCGGAGATGCTATGTCCCATCTTTCGTGCGCCAACTTTAACACCACGTTGAAACTCACTTAAATCTTGATAACCTGCCATTGTAGCAGCAGTAGCCGATCTAGCTGCCGAACGCATCACGTTTCTCTGATTGGTTCCATACCTCTGTTATTTGCATGCGCGCCTATACCAGTTTTTTTGGCTCTTCAGTGTATTTTCACATTTAATTGGATTTGTTTTTGTTTACTTTTTCGACTGTTTTTTTTTGTTGTTTAGTTTTTCATAGTCTGTTAAATAAATAATGCCTCGCAAACGAAAATCAAGTCTTTCGAGATCATCGTCTCAAGCACAAGCTAAAAGATTTGTTCGCTCGCAAGAGTCTTCAGAAGATGACGAACTGAGACGACAAGAGCAAGCACAGCGACAAGCTGCTTTGAGAGCCGCTGAATCGCCTGCTCAGATTCAGGAAAGGCTCGAAGAACAGGCCGCACGCCAGGAACATCTCAGGATATTAGAGACTCCTGCCGATACTCAATTCCATCAAGATAAACAGACAGAGCGTCAAGCCGCTTTGAGAGCCTCAGAAATGCGTGAACAAATGGAGCTGTTTTTAAATGAACAATCTGAGCGTCAGGCCCTATTAAGAGCCTCCGAAACGCCTGTTTAGGCCCAACTACGACTGGAAGTACAAGCAGAACGACAGGCCACTTTAAGGGCATCCGAAACACTTGAACAGTCACAGGCGAGAAGAATCGCAAACGCGGAACTCCAAGCGGAACGTTGACGATCTTTTCAAAGAAATACTTGGTCTGTATGTAATGACGCGACGTTTCATTACGATCCGTTAATTGATTATAAGAATCACAGGCTTATTGTTATCGGACTCATGGACAAGTCGTGCCGGTTTTGTAGCGCTTTTAAATGGAAAGATGAGACTGCAGGGTTGTGCTGTTCCAGCGGGAAAGTTTCCCTTCCTTTACTTGGTGAGCCAGAAGAGCCTCTGAAAACTCTCTTTTTGTATGACGTTGATGAATCACGGCGCTTTTTAATTAGGGTCAGAAAGTACAACTCATGTTTCTAAATGATATCTTTTGGAGATGACAGAGAGATAATAATGGCCGTATTTTCACCCATGTTTACTGTTCAATGGCAAGTTTATCATACAATAAGTGTGCTTTTTTCCAGCTGTCAATGAACAGCATAATTTCTTGCAGGTATATTTCATATGAAACGAAGAAATTGAAACAAACCGCCAATGCCAATTTATTCAAGGAGCTGAAAGAGACACGGTGTTGAAAATTCAAAGAATGTTGCATGAACACAGCATCTTGATAAACACATTTAAAACCGCTTTAGGGAATCTGCCTTAAGAGAATTTTAAGGTAGTAATCCATGCTGGTCGGACTCCGCGTGGAGAGCATGAGAGGTGCTACAATGCACTTTTAATTAATGAAATCGCTGCAGTGGTGAGCGACGACCAATTCTCATCACGAGACATTGTCCTGCGAGCACATGACAATACGTTTACATGGGTAGCCGACACTCATAAATTTTATGACGCCCTGCAATATCCGTTGATTTATAGCAAGGGACAAGAGGGATATCATTTTGAAATTCCACTCATTAATCCTATAACAAAACAGCCTGTTCCGAACAAAAAAGTTTCGTGTATGGAGTTTTAATGCGTATCACATGATGTTGCAAAATAATGATTTCAACCTCTTCGCAGGGTGCAGACAAATTTTTTTATAAATTTCTGGTTGACATATATATATCAAAGAAGAAAGCGAACGCCTCCGCTACATCTTTTTAAATAANTTTTTTTATAAATTTCTGGTTGACATATATATATCAAAGAAGAAAGCGAACGCCTCCGCTACATCTTTTTAAATAAAAAAAAAGCTGCGAGTTTAGAATTACATACATCTGCAAGATCCTATTAATAGCGATGCTAATGTATACCCCAGTGATTTAGATAAAATGGTAATTCTTCCGTCTTCATTCGTCAACAGCCCCCGTTTCCTGCACGAATACACCCAGGATGCATTCGCCTATGTACGGAGTTACGGTAGACCCCTATTTTTGTCACTTTCACTTGCAATCCCTCATGGAAGGAAATTATGGAGGGGCTAATACCCGGACAAAAAGCTACTGACAGACACGATTTAGTTGCCAGAATCTTTCGTTTAAACGTACAAAATGTAATGAACGTTAATACCAAAGGCAAAATATTCGGAGACGTACAGTGCTACATGTATTCCATTGAGTGGCAAAAACGAGGTTTGCCATATGTGCACATTCTAATATGGCTCAACGAGAAGCTGCACCCCAACCAAATTGACGACTTAATAAGCGCTGAGATTCCGGATCCAGCACAAGATAAAGATTTGTACGACACCATAGTCCGAAACATGGNAGCGCTGAGATTCCGGATCCAGCACAAGATAAAGATTTGTACGACACCATAGTCCGAAACATGGTTCACGGTCCACGTGGCGTGGATAATCGAGCATCGCTTTGCATGAAAGGTGGGAAATGTACAAAAAAATATCTACGAACGCTAATAAAAGAAACAGTGTACAATGAAAAAGGCTACCCGTTATACAGACGCAGAGCAGCAGAAGAAGGTTGTAGGAAAGTCACTTTCAAGGTTCTCAGCAGGGCGTTCGAAACCTTAGACAATAGCTGGGTTGTTCCATATTCGCCCATTATATGTAAATTTTTTAATGCTCACATTAATGTTGAAGCTTGCAGTTCTGTCCACGCTATTAAATATATATGCAAGTATATAAATAAAGGAAAAGATCAGGCGATATTCAATCTCAGAAATGAAGGTGGGGTGCAGCCCGTTAATGAAGTCGAGATATTTCAAGCAGGGCGTTATGTCAGTAGCAACGATGCAGCGTGGCGGCTCCTAGGTTTCCCCTTACATGAGAGACATCCAACTGTTACTCATCTTGCCGTGCACTTGGAAAACGGGGAGCGCGTGTACTTTAATGACAACAACTTTAGTAAAAGTGTCTAATCACCACCCAAGACCACACTAACAGCCTTTTTCCAGCTTTGTCAGACCGAATCTTTCGCAAAAACTTTGTTGTATGCCAAAGCCCCCCGTTACTACACTTGGAACACTTCAAGAAAGGAGTGGAAACGCCGCGTTCAAGCCATATCTGTTGAAAATTGGCCTGGAGTTAAATCATCAGATGCCCTCGGCCGTGTGTACTCTGTCCATGTAACAAATTTTGAATGTTTCTGTTTGCGTATGCTGCTGCACCACGTCCGGGTTCCGCCAAGCCATAGAGATCTTAAAGCTGTCAATGGTCAGAAATGCGCAACGTATAGAGAGGCACGTGAAGCTTTTCGTCTGCTAGAAAATGATAATCATTGGGATGGAACCATGGAAGAAGCCGTGCAGTGCCGGTCACCAGCCAAAAACAGGGAATTATATGCAACCCTCATATTATCTTGCGGCCTTAGCAATCCCCAACAGTTATGGGATAAGTACAAAGAGTACATGGCGGAAGACATTTTGCAACGGCTACAGCAGACACACGCGGACAAGACATTTAATGAATACATTTATAATGAAGCACTTGCAAAAATTGAAAATAAAATAACGGCAATTGTGAGGAAAAATATAAGCAATTTCGGAATGATTAGCCTCCACGATCAGACGCAAGCCACTTACGTGACGAAATTGTTCGAGAGTTAAACTATGATGTCCCAGCGTTGCAGCNCATGGAAGAAGCCGTGCAGTGCCGGTCACCAGCCAAAAACAGGGAATTATATGCAACCCTCATATTATCTTGCGGCCTTAGCAATCCCCAACAGTTATGGGATAAGTACAAAGAGTACATGGCGGAAGACATTTTGCAACGGCTACAGCAGACACACGCGGACAAGACATTTAATGAATACATTTATAATGAAGCACTTGCAAAAATTGAAAATAAAATAACGGCAATTGTGAGGAAAAATATAAGCAATTTCGGAATGATTAGCCCTCCACGATCAGACGCAAGCCACTTACGTGACGAAATTGTTCGAGAGTTAAACTATGATGTCCCAGCGTTGCAGCAGCAAGTGACCGAAATGGTGCCATGGTTATTACCGGAACAAAGATACTTGTTTTACGAAGTGTTACGTCCAGTGGAGTCAGGGAATGGTGCACTCTTCTTTCTAGATTCTCCCGGTGGAATGGGAAAAACATAGTGGTTAAATTTATTTATGGCACATATAAAAAAAGATAAAGAGATTGCTGTAGCCGTGGCTTCCTCCAGCATAGTCGCCACACTACTGAGCGGGGGCCGTACCGCGCATTCCGTGTTAAAGTTGCTACTGAATCTTGCTCAGGAAGAGTCACCCATCTGCATTTTTTGTAAAAAGAGCGCTAGGGGTACAATGCTGCGTCAGTGTAAGTTTTTAATGTGGGACGAAAGCACAATGTCACACAAAAAATCTATAGAGGCCCTAAACCGAACTCTACAGGATATACGAAACAATACAGGCATTATGGGAGGAATGGTTGTATTACTAGCTGGTGACTTCCGCCAAACTCTACCGCTGATTCAGAGGGGCACAGCTGCAGATGAAATCAAAGCCTGTCTCAAGTCGTCAAGCTTATGGGTAAATGTCAAGAAATTCAGTTTGACGACAAATATGCGAGTGCACCTCTACAATGACACTGATACAGGACATTATGTTGATACACAANGTCAAGAAATTCAGTTTGACGACAAATATGCGAGTGCACCTCTACAATGACACTGATACAGGACATTATGTTGATACACAATTGAAAATTGGATATGGGCGGTTAGTAACAGATGCTGAGGGCTTTGTGTCACTAATGGGGGATTTTAGTAATTTGGTGCAGAGTGATACGGAACTGATTGCTAGCGTTTACCCAGATCTACAAAGTAATATAAATGACGACCAGTGTCTATGCAAAAGAGCGATTCTAGTACCAAAAAATAACATTGTTAATATAATTAATACTAACATTTTGAAAGACGTACAAGGAGAAACAACGGAGTATTTGTCAGTAGACACAGTCATGGACACAGAACAGAGCACTTCATATCCTGTAGAGTTCCTGAATTGTCTAGAGTTGTCAGGTGTGTCCTCACATAAGCTCCAATTAAAATTATGCATTCCGGTCATGCTTATGCGAAATTTAGATGCACCGCGATTATGTAACGGGACGAGGCTTAGCGTCTCACAACTTGGACGGAACATAATTGGTGCCACTATTCTGTCAGGAGAATGTAATCATCCCCCGGATCCCTATAATCCCCACAGACCTCCCGTTCAAATTCAAAAGGTTGCAATTCCCTCTCAAGATTAGTTTTGCTATTACAATAAACAAAGCGTAAAGGCAAACATTACAGGTACCAAGGGTGCACTTGGAAAAACCGTGCTTCTCTCATGGCCAGCTCTATGTCGCATATTCGCGTGTGCCAAATTCCCATAATCTCCAAATCTTAGCGCCAGATGAAAAGACTTACAACATCGTGTACAGTAGCGTCCTATAATAGTGCTCTGTTCTGTGTTTATGATCAGTGTCTGTCTACTAACAAATACCGTTATTTCTCCCTTGAAGTTTGTTACTATAACCACGCGAGCGGGGCCGCGGGTAAGAGCTAGTAATACATAAATGCTGCTCTTGAGAAAAATTAATGTTGTGGTGACTCCTGACAGTTCGATGGTTTCATCACATATGGCCTCTCCTGTTCGGTGATCAGGAATGTGACTAGAGAGCCAAACATCATCCATCAGGAACTGCATGCTGGCACATCGAGATCTCTTGTCAACAAAACAAAATCTTATCTATCTCCAGCCCCCATCGGCTACAAAACTAACAACCGCTAATGGCTGGTGCAGAAAATGTGTGAGTTCTTCTTGTAAAATAACTGTGTCGCAGTGCACCTTACTCCACTTGGAGGCGTTTGAATTAATTAGGTCAATATGAAATTAATGAACATAAACATTTAATTATATGGATAACATCAGACAATAAATATTTACATGCGAAAAATGAGAGAATGACAAAATTAATTTTGCAACTGAAAAATAAATGAGCTAGAGATGAATTAAGTATGCGACAAAAGACATAATCAAATAAATTAAATTATGAACATATAATATAATAAACAACAAACAAAGAAAGAGCTTGTGAACCCAGATCAGTACCTAGAACAAACAAATGCACTACTCAAAACATAGCAATTAAAATTAAACAATGCCTAATTTTCTCGCACAGTCTCTGATAGTACACGTATTCGACAAACACAACAGTGACCAAACATTTTGAGTTTCATTGGCCATTATTTTCAAGGACATGCAATCCTTAAACAGAATAACAATTGTCAATTTAATAACAAATTAATTGAGTAATACTTAGCTTAAGTAAGTAGTGTCATAATGGGCATTCTAACACAGCGTCATGGCAGGGAGGCCGGGAGTGACAGAAGCTTGGTAAGGAAATGACAAACCTCATGCGCTTGCATTCCGCTTCGGGGGTGACCATCTTGGCAGCCAGTGCCATTCGAAGGCGGCCATATTGGCAGCCAATGCCAAAATTTGCAAAAATTTGCAAAAAATTGCAAAACTAATTTTCAAAAATTATTTTTTTTTAAAATTAATTTTCAGAAATTTATTATGAAAATAAACGTTTTGAAAAGTTTGATTCAATATTTCAAAATATTGATTTAATATTTCAAAATATTGATTTAACTTTTCAAAAGTTCCAAAAAATTATTTTTTTCTCTCGCATTTCCTGGCGGCCATGTTTGTTCATGGAGGCTCCCTAAGCCGACGCCAAGGGGTCAGCTATGGGCGCGGAGAAGCAATGGGTAGAGCGCAACTCCACACTCTCTCATTCACGCGCCGGTGGCTCCCAAAAGAGAGCTTCACGCTCATGCATTCCAAAGGAAGGGTGCTGCGGTGAAGTAGTGGGTAGAGCGCAACTTCACGCTCTCGCATTCACGCACTGATGATGGCGGCGTCTCCCAACAGAGACGCCAGCCAGGAAATAGCTTCGGGACTTCATGCATTCCAATGGAAGGGTGCCATGGTGAAGTAATGGGTAGAGCGCAACTTCACGTGCTCGCATTATATATATATATACATATATATACAAATATATATAAGTCCTACCATCATGTGTGTTAACCCCCTCCCATCCCAGGCTCCGGCTTCTGCCCCGCGAGAGAGAGACCAAAATATAATATATAATATAGTATATATATACATCTATATAAATATATATAAGTCCTACAATCACACACACACTCCCCCCTCCCAGCGCAGCATACTTACATAAACGTGCGATCGCGATCGCGTCACATCCTAGCCTATCGACACTTACCTTATGCCGCGTTGTCCTCCCAATTACCATCGACATGGCATAACCACGTAGATGGGTCCCGGGCTTGGAACCGGGCAGTACACTATTCCCATGACACTACCAATATATAATATATATTGGTAACATCACAAATATAGTGTACAGGCTGGTTACAACGCTGCAGCCAGTGAAAAAGTGAGTGATTTAGGTAATGGGAAAATAAATGTATATATAAAATGTAGAGAAGAGCACTACAGTGTGATACCAAGAATGTGCGAGGGTGGGACAAAATATTNATAAATGTATATATAAAATGTAGAGAAGAGCACTACAGTGTGATACCAAGAATGTGCGAGGGTGGGACAAAATATTGATTGAGTCACATGAGTGACAATTAGCAGTATGGTGGATAAAGCCACACACACATGCATGCCAAAAAATAACAATAATATGAACAATTGGAATTGATAAAAGAAGTAGTATAAAGGGAAACCACCACACGTTAAAGTAGTGTGACAAGACGACTGAAAATAAAAAAACAGGAGCTGTATAAAACAAAGCGTGAAACAAAACAAGTGTGCCAANATAAATGTATATATAAAATGTAGAGAAGAGCACTACAGTGTGATACCAAGAATGTGCGAGGGTGGGACAAAATATAGATTGAGTCACATGAGTGACAATTAGCAGTATGGTGGATAAAGCCACACACACATGCATGCCAAAAAATAACAATAATATGAACAATTGGAATTGATAAAAGAACTAGTATGAAGGGAAACCACCACACGTTAAATTAGTGTGACAAGACGACTGAAAATAAAAAAACAGGAGCTGTATAAAACAAAGCGTGAAACAAAACAAGTGTGCCAAGGTGGTGATGAACATCTCGGTAGGACATCTGGGGGGTTGGAACCAAGAGATAGATGGAGTCGCAGACGTGACAATATATATCACTAGCAGGAATATCTCGTGTGGAGAAAGTTGTAGTCACATAAGTGACAATATATATGTAGAGCAGTAGCATGAGGTAATCAAGAATGGATGATGTACAAAACGAACGCCAAGCTGACGGCGGTTGACAAACATACACTTACATACGTAAAAAATTAGCATGTTATACAGCATGTTGTGAAAAACATGACTGTTGGTATACCTGGCAAGGCGACAACGACTTGCATGTGCTCCAGTTTACCTCCGAGAAAATGAAAACATGTACAGCACGGGCTGGTAACACGCCTGGGAAGTAATATGAGTGCTTGCATGCGCTCCAACGTGTTACCACCCAGTGTACATGGCAAGGAGAAGACTGCAACCCTTGCAAGGGCTACAGTACAATGAATAAGACAGCGCGTAGGCCAATAAAATGGTATACTGGCAAGCCATCTGGTCTTGCACGAGCTCCAGTATACTGCAGGAAAGAAACAAACTGGTAATCTACCTGAAAATGTTAGGATCGTGCCTCTTGAACACACTATAGTAGGCAATCAGGCAGCACACCTGGAAAGCCTGTAACACACTTGCACATGCTACAGCATGCTTATCGAGAAATATGGCTACCAAAAAACCCCTCAGCAATATACCTGACAAGCGGAATACGAAGACGCCTGTAAGTTCTCCAGTACACACTGGGAGAAATAACACTCTCTCCGAGACGACATACATACATAACTACATAGGCCTGACCTACAGCTGTTTTTTTTAGGGCTGATAACCATAGGGGATGGTATGAATGGCATCATCCAGGACTTTTCGTGTGTCGTCCATCCACGAAAGCGCTTGTTTGTTCACGCGCTCGGTGTAAACTTCGTGGTGGTACGAGCGAATACTACCGACCTGTATTCTCATGCAGCGCTGGGCCAAAAGGATGCGTCAATAATCGTAAAACGTTTTCGTGTTTCAACTACGCACCTCTGTATCCCCTTCGCGTGTTTCTCCACCGTATTTTGGCAACACGACAAACTCAACCATCCTTACACTTCCCAATCACCCTGGAGTTGACTGGAGAATAGCAGGGATGAGTGGGAGGGTAGCCGCTAGTGTCGAACTCTGATATGAGCACCGGGTAAGAGGCGAGGTCGCTGTAAAAGTCAGCACAGTCGAGCTCAATTATAGAGGAATCTATGTNATATGAGCACCGGGTCAGAGGCGAGGTCGCTGTAAAAGTCAGCACAGTCGAGCTCAATTATAGAGGAATCTATGTCCATATAGGAGAGACTGACACTGCTTCCATACCGTGCTCGCATGACGTCGTAGTAAAAGCGGCACATAAGTGTCTTTGACAGGTCGAGTACAGCAAACCCAGCGTATATGGGCTTGTCAAATATTACGCTTTCTTGGCATAATTTGACTAGGGACAACGACTCACCGTATATCATTCTGTATTTGAATGCAGGTTTAGAAATTAATTTCTTCGCCCGAACTTCTTTACACACGAGTTCCATACGCTGTCGTTTGCACTTATTTTCCATAAGTTTGCCATACGTTGCGTTATTCATTAATTAAAAAAAGTCCTTCTCGAAGGCGTTCGTGGCTGCCTGACGTTTCGTCGTATTCATGTCTATATACGGCTTTAGCCACGCCTTCTGCTGGAATTGAAGGACACGGTGAACAGCCTTCAGCCGCAACCCATGATCCAATGCTTGCTTCAGAGTACGGTAATGTACGATATAATGAAGCTTGCTCTCCGGGGTCGTCATGAGTTTAGCGTGTTTGGACCTGGGGGGACGCTCATTCACTGGCAAGAATGGAAATTCCATATGCGCTTCGTGAAGAGCGGAAGGGTATTCTACATCTGCCTCCAGTATGAAACCGACATATCCGTCGTCCAGCACACTCATCCCAATGAGGTTCGTGGCGGTCCATTCGAACCCGGCATATGGGAGTGACAAAGACATTGCCGAACACTATAGATTATTGGCATCTACATACTGCAGGTAGGTAGATGGCTTGCTGGCATCATACGTCTCAGGTATATGCATATTATTGGCAACTGCGTGCCGCTTAACACATTGAGCCACCCCTCCCCGGATACCTGATTCAATAAACAGGTGCATATCATAGTCACTGAGCAACTCTAATTCCACCTGCGTCTTGCGCAACATCGCGTCAAATGAGAATCCGGGCGCGCTAACGTAGCGCACACAGTCGAGACTGTATGTGCGTAGACAGAGCCCCCAGAAATTCTCGAAGACGTCACACAGAATCAACACATCCGTCTTCAAGTGGAGCCCCGAACAGTCACGGAGGGTGCGACAGCCAAACACGTCCCAGATGGTTTGTGCGTGCTGGTAAGTCTTCCGCACTGACGTTCCCCCCAGTAAGCCTATTATAGAATGACTCTTTAGCAGGTAACCTCGGCTCGGCGAGCCTCTCCCACGAGCTAACATAATCGTAGGGGAAGACACCTTTCCGGGTTACCAGCTCTAGCTCACGCTCTACCGTGAAGATGCGAGATGTTGTGTGGAATTCGCCGGACGGCAGATTCTGCGCGAGAGTTGCCAGGCTGGCAGACATGAACCTATACGTATAAATAAACTGTATAGTGAACTTGTAGCCCAAACTCTTTCTGAAGGTGATTAACTTTTCCTCCGTATGTGAAATGATAAGTATAACTTGGGTATCGTAGCCAAGCTGCTTAATAATNAAATAAACTGTATAGTGAACTTGTAGCCCAAACTCTTACTGAAGGTGATTAACTTTTCCTCCGTATGTGAAATGATAAGTATAACTTGGGTATCGTAGCCAAGCTGCTTAATAATGAAATTGGCATCATACATCAGGTTATGGAAGAGTATCGGCAGTCTCTGGGGCCGGCTACGAAGCTTGTTGCACTTATTACATGACGCCCCAATAAAACTGTCAGTGAAATTGTCATGTCCATGTACCTTTCGGTTGGTGTAGGTGAACATGCCAGAACAGTGGCAGCAGGTAGTGGTTAGAGCATAGCCTGCCTGTTCCCCATGTGTTAGTGCTCGCATAGGTTCTGACTGACTATAAATGTCTTTCACCAGAANCTTATTACATGACGCCCCAATAAAACTGTCAGTGAAATTGTCATGTCCATGTACCTTTCGGTTGGTGTAGGTGAACATGCCAGAACAGTGGCAGCAGGTAGTGGCTAGAGCATAGCCTGCCTGTTCCCCATGTGTTAGTGCTCGCATAGGTTCAGACTGACTATAAATGTCTTTCACCAGAAGACCTATCCTAACCACCTCTTCCATGAAGCATTTCGACGCACCTTCGCCCGTATAAATGGTTACACCCGCGGGTAGGCTGGTCGTCTTGGAGGCCAGAATGATTTCATTGTCTACCTTGATGTATAAGCCATAAGAATAGGGCTCTTGTTTTGGTACCTATATATGTGGGACACATCCAGGTTCGGCTGACACATCTGCACAGGCACCAGCATCGCCTCGAAGTCTGCATATACTACGATAGGTACCTTATCGCCGTTCTGGTAATTCTGGAACTTGAGCACAGGTGGCTTGCCGTCCACGGCGGGCTGCGGCATGTCTGTGCGAACAGCACCATGGTCATTACAATACCGCCTGTGTTCTGCCAGAGTTTCGGTACTCGTCAACCCGGTCACACATGGAATATCTGCATACGCCTTGAAGCAGCGCTTACCGATATCTACACAACCATGGTGTGACATCACCTTGGAACGAACCAGTCGCGAGAAATTCTTTACATAAGAATAGTGCGAGTTCTGGTCCTCCACTGTGGTGAGCAGCAGCAAATAAAAGTGCTGGGCCAGTTCTTCACCTGTCACCCGTATCGGCACTACTTTGTTATTCTCATCGAGTGCGTAAATATAAACGCTGACCCCCGGATTAGCTTTCTCAAACCTAGCTATTTGATGTAGTGGGGAGGGGAAATCTACAGTGGAAAAATCGAAGCTCGTCTCCAGCCTTGTGTATTGGTGGTTGACGCGCNCGGCACTACTTTGTTATTCTCATCGAGTGCGTAAATATAAACGCTGACCCCCGGATTAGCTCTCTCAAACCTAGCTATTTGATGTAGTGGGGAGGGGAAATCTACAGTGGAAAAATCGAAGCTCGTCTCCAGCCTTGTGTATTGGTGGTTGACGCGCTGTTGATGTCCCCCCTGTACAAAGCATGCCAGTATCGCCCATTTAAAGCACTGCAGGTCAGCGTTGTGCGGGTTGATAATCGCCTTTTTCTCCGCGAAACCNCTACAAAGTGTGCCAGTATCGCCCATTTAAAGCACTGCAGGTCAGCGTTGTGCGGGTTGATAATCGCCTTTTTCTCCGCGAAACCTGCAGGCAAGGGGATGTACGAAGAGCCTCTTAGGGGATCGAGCTAATTTACATGTAACTGGACCCGTTTCACGACAGTGAGGGTCCAGCCACTGCCCTTCCCCATATAGTCAGTCTCCTCATGACAGATCTTTGCAATGATGGCCGACACCGCCTCCTCGATGTCAGCCACATTAAATACAGGCATGTTCTTCGTCGTAAATGCACGACGATCTACCTCGTCGTCGTGCGGCTCTGGTTTTCCATAAATGCACTCTAGAAATAAATTTAATTTGACTGCCCCCTGGTTCTCGACTTCCTGCTCGAGTTGGCCAATTATATTTGATTTCATACTCTCGAGGTAGCCACAAATGTCTACGGCCGCATTCGAGGTATTCTCACCGACGTATGTTCTCATAACGCCGTCGAATGGGCTTTCCACCTCCACGAACCCATGTGAGTTGCCCTCTCCAGCCCCAGTGGCAGTGAAGCCTCGACGAGGGCTACCCTCACTCGAAAGAGCCTGAATTGCATGAGAAGGCCCTGACTGCGGGCTTGTCACTCGTGCACGCTTCGCCGGCCAGGAGGTGGGGTTAGCAGCACCAGAGCACTTTGCACCATGGGCACGAAGACGATCGGCTCTGGTAAACTGCCGGCCGCAGGTCCCACGTTGTAATGGTTGAACTGTGGGATTAGTCCAACATGTGCGTTCATGGCGATGGGCATCGCAAGAACGCCCGAAGCCCTCATTGCAGAATGCGCAGTTGGACGAGGCAGCCTGCCTGATCACTTCTGTACAAACAGTTCCATGCCCTACTAGAAGTTCGGCATGTGTAAAGGAGCATCCACACAGAAAGCACAAATATTGGGTCGGCTGCCGGGATGGATTGTGAGAGCAATTACGCTCGTGCCGCAAACCATTCCAGCGAACCGTAAACACCCAGTTACAGAAACCACACTGTAGTATGGGCCTACATATATTATGAGGGGGAGTTGGCAACGCAGCAGAGGATGGACTCAACGCTGGTGATGATGAAGTGCTAGCTTCCATCTCTCTGAATACACTTAGGTGGTGGTGGTAGTGGTGCCCGCTGATGGGTGATATCCTATCAAACAAACCCCACCCTGTTTCCAGGTTAGTTCGTAAAAAACTATGTGTGTGACGTGAAACACAAAACAGTATGGCTAGTACACGCACACAACACTCTAGGTAAATTACAAATAAAACCAAAAGGTGTTTTTTTAATATAGAGTGGGTCTCCACCCGGGAGTCCTACGCCTAGGGTATGCGTTGAACAGGGAGGAGGGAAACAGTGAAATGGTAGGCATCCTCCTCCTCCCGAGTCTTGAACCTGGGGCCTTAACCTGCAGGAGATGAACACAGGATATGAGTCAAGTTCACATGTATCGTGCTGTAAGGTATACAGAATGCCTGGTAGGGACAGGTTCTGAAGTGGTTAGCTGGTCGCCCTTCACCAACTAAGGAAAGTGTAGTGGGAAAAAAACAGACTGCGGGGAGTGTTCATTACATATAGTACCGCAGCCCAGCAGGTGGCCCCCAACGAAGAGTGAAAAAAAAACACAGACTGCGAGGAGTGTTCATTACATCTAGTACCTCAGCCCAGCACATGGCCCCTCCCGACTAAGAGTGAACAACTCCAATAAATAAATGCTCTGGAATAGAACACTCCATGTTCGCGAGGGTCGCTCTTAAAACTACGAACGGAAAAGTAGTTACTTGTACGAGACACACACACAAGGGCAGTCGCGTTGGCTGTCAAGTGATATGAACAACAACCATCAACAGCGATAGATCGGTTACCTGATGTATGTCTACTCACCGACACACACAATGTAGAAGAACACCTACCCAGAATGGACGCTTGGTAGTGAGTGGTAGCTGCAGAAGGCTGAGTATCGACGGGCAATGCTATGGACGCATCTAGTAGTATGCTCAGAGTGCAGCAGCAGCCCAGATGCCGACTTGGAGTATATATATACTATAAGCCAAGATGTACGGTTCAGCAGCCCGGCAACAAGTGAAAGTGCAGCATTCCCCGAGGTTGTATACATACCCTCCCCCCTTCTATAGCAAAATGGGCTGGCACGGAGAAACTCGTTCCAGCACGGAGAAACTCGTCAACCAGTTATATCACTGGCCTTGTGCAGGCGGAGGACTCAGGTGTGGCTTGTCACACACAGAGTACTGCGGTACTTGCATGTATCATCACTTGTCCCTTAATGGTGTGTGTACAACTTGTGCTTTCAATATACTAGCAAGGAGTGCCGCCACCCAGAACATACATTTTTCGCGACTTGCGCCTTGGTGATAGGCAAGAAGTAATGTGTCTGTGTACTGCGTTATGAGGTTACTGTAAAATGGCATGAAGTTTTAATTTTGTTATGACAGGTCTTTCTCTACACTCTGCAATAAGAACACACAAGTTTCTGAACACACATATATATTGTTACATAAAAAGGTATAGAATGTGGTGTGATTACACCTTACAGGAAAGGCATTGTTTGTGGTTAAACACACACAAATCGTGTTTCAATTGCGCTTACGCATAAATACCACCAAAATAAGTAATTGTCAGTTGTTACACACACACACAAAATCAAGTACGAAGAAATAGGTATTACAATTCTCTTTTCATTTGCAAACAAAACAGTCGTGATTAACCAACACACACACATAGAGTCTCACAAGAAGTATGTACAATGTGCCTTCTGCCATTTGCATTGTTTTCATAATCGTACATCAAGTACGAAGAATTATATATACACATTCAATACCTTTTATGCAAAACACAGGGCATGTTTTCAATTACGTGAATAATATAAGCAAAAAATGTTGTTTGCTAAAAAAACATTACAAATAAAACTTTTGTGAAACCCCATCTGCGAGTGCAACAGTAAGTATTTTGAAGAAAATATCCATAACTATACAAATTAAAGCAAAGAATCTCACACTCGTACATCAAGTACGAAGAATTATATATAAACATTAAATTACTTTTATGCCGAACACAAGGCACGTTTTCCATTACGTGAACACATCAAAACAGTAACGAGACCTATAAATGATAAGCAAAACCTTTTTGTTAAAAGACATTACAAATAAAACTTTTTTGTGTAACACCATCTGCGAGCGCAACAGTAAGTGGTTTTAAGAAAATCTCCATAAATATACAATTAAAGGCAAAGATTGTCACACACAATTCTAATTGTTGTAAAAAGCACATTATTATTGTTAAAGACATACCAAATAAAACCTTTGGGCACTACACCTTTGCANATAAGCAAAACCTTTTTGTTAAAAGACATTACAAATAAAACTTTTTTGTGTAACACCATCTGCGAGCGCAACAGTTAGTGGTTTTAAGAAAATCTCCATAAATATACAATTAAAGGCAAAGATTGTCACACACATTTCTAATTGTTGTAAAAAGCACATTATTATTGTTAAAGACATACCAAATAAAACCTTTGGGCACTACACCTTTGCANTTCTAATTGTTGTAAAAAGCACATTATTATTGTTAAAGACATACCAAATAAAACCTTTGGGCACTACACCTTTGCAAGTAGCGTATTGAAGAGCTGTATCAGTATGATTTTCCGCTCTGCAACAGTTCAATGTCTCACGTCACATAGTGAAGAATTCCCACAACTCAGGCAGGCGGTGGTGACAGAGGCCGTCTTCCTCTTATGGTCAGGGCGTGTCGCACGCTGTCGAGGGCCCTTAACGGTAGCAATCGTCTTCTTGCGTTTGGAGGCGGCAGTGGGCGGCCGGACAGTGTCACCAGTGATGTCAATCACTATGGCAGAACCCTTCTTCGTACATTTACGGGCGGCAGGAGGCAGCAGCTGGGTGGCAACTTCCATCACGGTAACAGGGACAGGCGTCTCTCGCATCGGTACATGGTCGGGAAGGTGAACTCGAATCGCATTATGCAGCAACACGTGCGTAATCACTTCGTCCGCTCCACAAGGCAAGGGGGTGTCTGTTCGCATATTGTGAATTACACATCTCCCCAATACGTTNTAATCACTTCGTCCGCTCCACAAGGCAAGGGGGTGTCTGTTCGCATATTGTGAATTACACATCTCCCCAATACGTTGCAGTCGATCATCTGCTGACACATCTCGTATGAAACAGGCATGTGGGCAAACAGCCAATGTGCTATGCCGTCACANTGCAGTCGATCATCTGCTGACACATCTCGTATGAAACAGGCATGTGGGCAAACAGCCAATGTGCTATGCCGTCACACTCTCCACTATACGAGCGTGCATCTGGAGTGGTGGCGGCTGGATCTCCTGCGGCTTCAAGTTCATTGGTGATGGCACCATCCCCAGGCGTCACAATGCTGTGGCGGTCTCCGGATGGAACTGTACGTTCATCTCGAGCACACTGAAGTCGACTGGTAGGTAAACAGTGTGTTTATATAGCATCTACACAGCGTCGACACGAGCTTTGACCAATAGCAGGAGAAGGCGTGCAAGTAGATCGTACACAGCCTGGCAGCAGCATTTACACTGGCTGCGACAAGTCAGTTCACACTCGACCGACACCATATATAACCTTCACCCTTCATTACCTAGTAATAAAAGAGATGTTGGTGTTGTTTATGCATTACTTATATACGGCCTCCCGCACACACTCTTAAATGAAGATAGTGAAGCACTTGTTATTTCAATTGAAGACACAACATACCTTAGCAGCGCATGGTAGAGTCCTTTTACTACCACAGTCTACCAGCATGGTTGTATGTATGTGCCCCTTACACTCTTCGAGCCAGCAGTAGGTAGAGCAGGTATTGACATCTCGCAGGACATAGTTCAATTTCTTGCTCCCATGGAGGCGTTCATGACGTAGTTCGGTAATATCTTCAATTTCGGCACATGTTGCTAGTATGCGGCCATTTTCAGGCAGCTCGCTGTTTGGCCGGAGATTGAAGATGGCACACTGTTCGCACTTGTAGCAGGGCAGAGTGTCCCAGTGGAAGTTGTCCCAGATATCGTGATATCTCCACAAATGATTGTCACCATCAAAGATCTGCACTTGCTCGTGTCCCAGCTCAGGTTTAAACACTACTCTTCTATAACCACTAAAGTAACTCGAGTACAAGTTCACATCTTCCGGCAGAAAAGTCACACAGCCGTGTACGTTAAATGTATTGCACATGACGGACGATAGTTCTCTTCTGAATGATACACAAATATCTTCTACGGCAGGTTCGAACACTTGTCACTTCTTCTATTGTAGCCAGGTACGCCTCACAAGTTAACGGAGAACACATAGGCGTCCAAGTAANAGGTACGCCTCACAAGTTAACGGAGAACACATAGGCGTCCAAGTAATGTTACCTCTGTTCATGCAGGTCGTATGTCTGTCGCCGGTACAGCAATCTGTCAAGCCGGNATAGGCGTCCAAGTAATGTTACCTCTGTTCATGCAGGTCGTATGTCTGTCGCCGGTACAGCAATCTGTCAAGCCGGTAATTACACTGGCAGTGGCAGCATCGCAAAGTTCATAAGCTATTGCACGAGTAAACCAAACCTTGCATTTATACTCGGTGCCTGCTTGCGTTAACAGAGTACTGAGTGAGCACAGCAGCGTAATTCCGGGCCTTAGGTGATATACAGCACATGATGTTGATACCTGCCAATGCTGAAGTTTTGAAGTAGGTATTGAATCTGCTCTGCAGCGTGAGGCGCCAGCACTTGATGCTAGCCCTCAGTGATAGGGCGTAGGAATACGTCGACACTGTTGTCTCTAGGTCCAATTTACTAATAAATTACACTTTATTTGCGAGTTCACATAATCGAGTTTTATTGTNCGCCATATTCAACTTGCACCGTCCCTGCACATGACCTGGGTGCTTGCCGCATCCCCCTGAGTCGTATAACACATGGCCGCTGCTCCTGTGGTCCACAGTCGGCCTGGCATCGCCCCTTGATTCTGGCCTGGATGTTTATTGTTCAGTTCTGCACATGTGGGAACTCTTGGGTGGCCTCTTTAGTTCGGCGCACTTATGCCTCCAGATATTGTGTCGTTATGCTTCCCAGAACGCCCGCTAATATCTCTCAATGTTTATGGCAGAAACTAGCCTGGGACAGACTCAGCTGCTGGTGTGGGCTCAGCATCCCTTGGCAGCTGCGGGATGCAGCTGCATCTGCCTTCCTCCGCACGTGGTCGTTCTGCCGGGCCATCCTGGCACCATTCTCCTCATCATGACAGCAAAACCCTTAATCCTTATTGNGCTAATAGCTCTCAATGTTTATGGCAGAAACTAGCCTGGGGCAGACTCAGCTGCTGGTGTGGGCTCAGTATCCCTTGGCAGCTGCGGGATGCAGCTGCATCTGCCTTCCTCCGCACGTGGTCATTCTGCCGGGCCATCCTGGCGCCATTCTCCTCATCATGTCAGCAAAACCCTTAATCCTTATTGCGGTCGTCAGCCTGCGAGCTTCGCCAAAGCGTGTGTTCTTACGAATAAAATATAGGGACGCAGAATGCGTCAATGTTACATTACACGGTACCGAGAGAAAACTATCCTCATTGGTACTACACGCCCAGTGTTCGAGTCCGGTACAGCATTCTACCTGGGCAGGCTGACCGGGANACGCCCAGTGTTCGAGTCCGGTACAGCATTCTACCTGGGCAGGCTGACCGGGATGTTTGAAGTGAACTCTCCTGCAGCCAACCGTAACTTCGCCCTCGTATGTGACTAGCGGGTTGAATGTGGCTTGCATGGTTGCAGACAGATGTCCACGAACTAAGTGCAGTGGCGCAGGGTTGACCACCATGTGAAATATGTGAGACAAAATTAAAAAACATTCTGAGATGGTGGTGCGGTTATGTACATGACAGTTACAATATTTATATGTGCTAGGAGCGACTTTATGAAAATTCTACAGCATGCATAGACCGTCTGTGGTCAATGGGCTTAATGCCTGCATAGCTAAACCTGACTGTGGATGTATTCAGCTTCACCATATCAGCGTCGGTGATAAGTTGTACATACCGAGTCGGCAGCGGGATGCGGAATTTCTTGTCTAACATGCATGTGACACACTTGCCATATGCAGCCTCGGTCCGCGGGAAATTGGAGGCTAAGTACAGCTTTCCTATGACTAGGTCTGACAGCGCAGTGTTCTGCCCCATCCCATTAAGTTTGGTGAGGAGTCCTTCCATTGCTGCTGCTGCTGCTGCCATTGTAGATACCGGACTAGTACTATAGTTACCCCCATCGCAGGCTGACCTATTTATATTGGTCCTGGTGGTGTTGATTTTTTACAATAAGTTAACCCTCGCAGCAAGTTTCCCCCTTCCATCGCCTTAACAGCAGAGCATTCAGGCATGGACACGTGTGTCCGAGCCTGCAGGCAGTGCACACGTGGAGGATTTTTTAAATATATCGTTCTCGCAACCTTCGAAACGAAGGGCAGCCAGCCTCCTCCATTTGGAGGTCACACATTTTTCGGTTCGTGTCGCAATAGGTGCTTAAATGACGCTTCTGCTCCGGCCCGACCACGAAGACAGTCTCGCTCCCGTTTAATAATGCACTAAGTACATCTCGCTTTTTATTGTATTCTACATCACCCACACGACAATTGATACCGTGATAGTATTGTTCCAGCCATATATTTGTTACATTGCTTTTAACGTCTAGCTCATGACATGGAAATGAAGGTCAGAACGTGCATGATTCTATGTGCCCGTCGACATACGCCACACAGATACGTTTTATAATGAACCCTTGCTGCGAGACGAAGCCCAGAAAGTTCACATACATTCTGCCGGTCGGGAAGTGACTGAAGTATAGTCGCCACTTACGTCAGTACTTTAACTATCCTGTCTCGCACGTTGTATGTTACGAGTCTGTCATGAAGTATTAACGCATAGGCCTGGGTAGAGGGAGGAAAATTCACCTCAGTGAATATTTCAATCCTACAGTCTACCACGCCCGATTTGATTCTATCATCCGGTTTACTAGCATCAAATAACAGTAGGGGCGCCATGTTCATAAAGGCGTTCGGTTCGAGTGTGGGGGCCTGCATTTGTTCATAGTAAGACCTCTGGAAGTCCGCGTACATTTGATAAGGGACAGTGTATGCACCATTTGTAAAATCAATGTTAAANCTTTTTATTGTATTCTACATCACCCACACGACAATTGATACCGTGATAGTATTGTTCCAGCCATATATTTGTTACTTTGCTTTTAACGTCTAGCTCATGACATGGAAATGAAGGTCAGAACGTGCGTAATTCTATGTGCCCGTCGACATACGCCACACATATACGTTTTATAATGAACCCTTGCTGCGAGACGAAGCCCAGAAAGTTCACATNCGCTGCGAGACGAAGCCCTGAAAGTTCACATACATTCTGCCGGTCGGGAAGTGACTGAAGTATAGTCGCCACTTACATCAGTACTTTAACTATCCTGTCTCGCACGTTGTATGTTACGAGTCTGTCATGAAGTATTAACACATAGGTCTGGGTAGAGGGAGGAAAATTCACCTCAGTGAATATTTCAATCCTACAGTCTACCACGCCCGATTTGATTCTATCATCCGGTTTACTAACATCAAATAACAGTAGGGGCGCCATGTTCATAAAGGCGTTCGGTTCGAGTGTGGGGGCCTGCATTTGTCCATAGTAAGACCTCTGGAAGTCCGCGTACATTTGATAAGGGACAGTGTATGCACCATTTGTAAAATCAATGTTAAAATCACCGTACGGGTAAGCCTCGGAGTTAAAAAAAATTGTAACATTCTTAATATTAATGTGATCAAATTTCGAGCAGTCTGTATTGAGGACATTTCGCCTGCCTGTCTGAAACACAACAATTATATATCTCAGTTTTTGGCTCGTGAAACTAGTTTTAATGTTCCAATTGACGCTCGTGGAGGCAGGAATACCCGGGTACGTCTCTAAACTTCATGTACGAAACTCAATATCTACGTTCCTTCCTTTTTCTGCATATTTCATTAATTTTACCCGTTCAGACATGTTGACCTGCACGTGCGGCAATAATCAGTCAATCACGCGTATTGCTAGTGCGTGGCTTCTGCGCCCGTGTCCTGGAGTGTTTTAGTTTGCTTGTTTGCCATGTGAATGACTAACTCTTGCTTTGAATTAATAATCACATGCTTGTAATCTTCCGCGAACCCCAACAGCATAGCTAGTGGAATACAAACTTCGAATTTCCATTTTGCATAGACAGGGATCTTAAACTCGTCGTCAATGCTCCAGCCTGCCATTTTGGCGGTGGGCAATTGGTTATGCGTTAATGACAGATAGTTATTTACGATTGCTGTAATTCCAACATCTCGCGTTGCGTCGACCTCAAATCCATTCAGTTCATACGCAATTCTACTTATCATGTGAAGTATACCGTTTCTAATGGTTTTNAAACTTCGAATTTCCATTTTGCATAGACAGGGATCTTAAACTCGTCGTCAATGCTCCAGCCTGCCATTTTGGCGGCGGGCAATTGGTTATGCGTTAATGACAGATAGTTATTTACGGTTGCTGTAATTCCAACATCTCGCATTGCGTCGACCTCAAATCCATTCAGTTCATACGCAATTCTACTTATCATGTGAAGTATACCGTTTCTAATGGTTTTAGTCGTCACAGGAAGCGTGTTGCCTGGCTTCATCAGTGTTCCCCAGAAGCGCAAATATGAGTTACATGGCGCTGTGTATATATCTTGGTTTTGCACTGGGATTCGGACCTCGGACGAAAGTACGTAGGTGCCCGGAAGATAGGGTGAATAAGTGTGTATTTCAGCCTTGATGATCGCGTCTTCGAACCCTGCCGGCTCCGCAATGTTAAATATTTCCATGTCCATGCTTGATCGTCAGGCCCAATCTTATAAGGAAACACACGTTTTCAGGTGTTAGCGCTTTGCGTGCCTGACTCATACTGACTTTAACTTTGGTACTGTAGGCGACTTTTATTGCATTCGCACGGTAAATTTTCTGGCCCATCATTCCTTAAATGCAAGCAGACCGTTATCTCCTCGCCTCGAAAATTAATCAATCGACTCTCTTGGTCCACAACGGACACTATGGCCTCCTGTACGTTCAAAATCACTACTGGAACATAAATGGGTGTTTTTGGTACATTTACGAGCTTAAATCCTGGTGGCACCATCGCTGAAAATTCGTGCAGTGTCTGGCTGGGCTTGTCGTTGAGATACGACTAGTTAACTAAATTGCAGTTTATTCTTATTACATTTACAGGGAATATTTGTACCAGCAGCGTAGATGCGTGTGTTTTATTAGCCTCGTATGTAGCGTTCTCGAATCCTAGCATGGTGGCGAGGGTATCGCTGCCCAAGAAGTCTACCTGTGCAATACACTTCATCTCGCTGTGCAAAGTGTTCGCATTACCACGAAGAACTAATGTGGCTTCCTGTCCCAGCTCACGCCTAAGATATTCGCCTATGTCATCGATTTCATAAGATCCCGTGGGAATACGCACCTCCCCTATTTTCCAGCCCCCTTAATGTAACGGAACATACAATTGCGGTCATCTGTGTTTGGCACCGAGATGTACATTTGAAAATCAATCACCGCCACAGACCATACCCCCTTCAGGGAGAGTGGTGGGAAGAGCACGGAATGCAATTCCAAACTGTTGCCCGACAAGATCAAGGTGATGGACATGACTGAGGTCCGCTCCTAGCGCCCACTCGTTATGTATCTATCTGGTAAGGAAGCGCATACAAAGGTGTCCGTAGTTCCATGATCGCGGGTTTTGCTCTGTTCCGTGATAATAGTACATTCGCGCTCCTCTGAAATACGTTTTCAGTTCTGGGGGGTCCTTAAATTTCCAAAACTGTTAAAGTAGTGGACCGTATCGCCATTCTTTTTATATGCTGTCCAATGAGTTTCCGGGCCTGTGCTACATTCGAGGTTTACTATGCCACACTCTATCCGACGCGATCGATGGGACAGTCGATCTCGCATGAACACTCCCTGGAAATTCCTTAATTTTAATTTTCGTGCATAATTAAGTATTTCAAAGTTGGTCAGTGGGTGGGCTGGCAGCCTCCTTAAGATCGCTTCGTTCTTTTGCGTTATCGATTTCTCTTTCTGCCTCCTCCTCCTGCCACTTGTTTGTAGGGATGAAGGTACAACCCGCGACCGTTTTTGCAAGCGTCTCCATTCGTCTATTGTGTCTCAAAAACTCCGTCAAGCGTTTGTTTTCATCTTTGGCCGTATTAACAGCCCTGGCAATGCCGCTGGCACCTCCAATCAAACTTCCTAGTACTCCAAGAGCCGGCAAGATGAACGGTAGATTTCCACCTCGTTTCACTGCTACCCTATACTGTTTCCTGCCGGAGCGTAACTTTTTCATCCTTCCTAATTTCAATCCCATGCCGCATTTCACCTTAGTCTTCAGAATTTTCGACACCCCCACGCTGCTATGCGTTCCCCGAGCTTGGCCTGTGACGACCCTACTATTGACTTTGCTTTATCTGCAAGAATCGTATGGCTACGTGTCTATCTGCTAACTTAGTACTTGTCGCATACGCAATGTCGTGTTCTTTGCACTCAGTGTCTAATGCATTAATGGGTACGTCGCCCCGCTGTAATTTTCTCTCCAGCCGAGTGCCAGGACCGCAATACTTATATACGGGAAGGTGCACTTCAAAGGGCAAATTGTTAATTAAAGAATTTACTAGTCCACCTCCTTTCTTGGAGATCTTGCCCCTACAACTCATACCTATACACTGACAGATAAATTGTATTGTGTTACTGCTTTATACACTTTGTTTTAGGGACTGGATATGAACCTGGATATCTCACATATGTGTACGTTATTTCGGATGAAACTTCAAACTTTTTTTCCGCACTGCACTTCGAGTAGGTGGTGTGTGTCGCCACATGTCAACGCCGGTGAGATCGTCTGGCCNAAACTTTTTTTCCGCACTGCACTTCGAGTAGGTGGTGTGTGTCGCCACATGTCAACGCCGGTGAGATCGTCTGGCCGCGCGACCACAGCTCAGATATTGCGTAATTGCTCTCCCCTCCGCCTGGGAAGGTCAGTGCGGGTGTCTCGGTGACGACGGGCGCGCCCTGCAGCGACTGACTGCAGCAGGGGTCTTGCATAATGTAACCCACTCCGCCTGGGAAGGCTGGTGTAACGGCGCCAACAGGGTCATCCTGTGGTTGCGGTGAAGCGCAGCCTCCGGTCTTGCGTAACAGCCCCACACTAAGAGCATCAGGTGTAGAAGGCTCTCGCTCCCACCCCCTCGATCTACAGGTATCCTGTATGTGAAGACAGAAATGAATTTTTATATTTTATTCAGATCTAATTTTAATATCCAGCTGTTATATCTGGAGCTGAAGTTTAGCCATTTGATGTATACGTGCTGCCCTCATCGTTTCAATAGCCGCTCGACCAAGTATGTGTTTAAGAATTTTGTTTTCATTAGCTCTTCGCAATATAATTGACCTTTCAAACGCTCTCCATTTAGGTATTCCAACACAAAGGTCCGGGGTTCATTATGTCGAATCTGGCTAATTCTGTATATTTCTAATGACCAGTTGGGTGTGTACGCAAATGCAGGTTTAATTCGGGAAATGCGGACATAGTCTCCCACTTTTACCTTCGCCTTCCGCTTATCCAATATCATACCGATTTTAAACACAGTCTCCAGTAAAGAATAGTCTTTAACGTCCACCGGTCGCATACGAATGGTCCTGTGTTTTCTAGCATTGTATTTGGTAATTAGGCGAGGTAACATATCCAGCCACACATACTTTCCTCGCGCTGAGAATTCACGCCACATATCTGCTTTTAATGTTCGATTGAATCTCTCAATAATTGAAGCCTTTTTTTCGCCATGGGTGCTGTAGTGGTTAATGTTGTTCCTGTCCATGAGTGAACGGAAAGCTTTATTGTAAAATTCCCTACCTAAATCAGTTTGCATATTCTTGGTGGTCCCATATCGCTTAAACCGTTTTCATAGCTTTGGCAATGTCCGTCCCGTTTTTTCTGCGAACTGGGACAGCCCACGGGTATTTGCTGAAACAAATAATTATGGTTAGCAAGTATCTATACCCATTAATCACCACAGCATACAGAATCATTTCCACCAGGTCGGCTTGATACAGATCGTTGAGTCCAAACACGAGCACATTCCTTTTTTGGAAATTTCTTCTTACTGGCCGGTGAATCTCGGCTGTGATCGCAGCACTAGACATTTTCTGTAGACGTAGCTGCCTTCCCGCAGTTTCTCTACTATATTGACAATCTCGTTAGTTTAAGACAGATTACCCGCCTGTTGAGATGCTACGAGTAGTCGCAGTCGGGATACGAGCTCGTTCACATTGTTCCAATACACGTACTCGAGCTGGCTGCCTCCGTCACGCTTCGAAGTCAGTCCCGAACCACTAGCTAGGCCTACGTCGGGAAACAACTCGGAAATAATGTCGAATTTCGGGTGGACCTCGTCCTTATATTTATTGGCAGTTACGTCATTATCAGTTAAATGCGCGCCCGTGAGTTTAAATAATTTTTGGTATTGGTGTAGGGCTTCTTGTGAAAACTCACCGGGTCTGTGTTTGAATAACAACTTGTAGAGGCCTGGCATTGTGCGTATGGTTTCATTGGCAATCTGTATGTAATTGTTGTGAAGATAATAAATATGCTTGTTCCCGAGATACCATTTTTTTCCCGCCTATATACACCGTAAATCACATCGTTAAAGAGAGTCGTATAGGAAGTGAGATAAGTACGAACAGTGTCAAGGCGGGAACCTACCGACGATACATTGTCATCGTCATCTTCGCCATTGCCCTACGGAAGTGGCTTTAGTTCGATGTCCGGGTCGGTCTTCACACTACAGACAGGAGGAACGGGTTGCTCCTTTAAAGTATCAAGCCGGGACGTGATCGGACGGAAGGCTTCTTCCAATGCTGCGTCGCACTCCACACGAGCGCGTTTGGCCTGTAGGTACTTATCGTGAACACTTGCAACGACACGGCGTAAATCCTCGACAGCAGCAGACATTATACTAAAATTTAGAGTGACTTGTTCGTACTATATATATTTATTAGACAATGGCTTTACGCACAATCAAATACACTATTTTATCTTCAAAAGTATTAAGTTTCTGAAGCACTGCGGTATGCACATGCTCGCAATGCGCCCATTTTTCATCGTCCTTGTGCATATCGTTTAAGTTACGAACAATCCTGTGGCGGATATATTCCTCCAGACCTGCAAGTTCCGTACTCACAGNCTTCCAATGCTGCGTCGCACTCCACACGAGCGCGTTTGGCCTGTAGGTACTTATCGTGAACACTTGCAACGACACGGCGTAAATCCTCGACAGCAGCAGACATTATACTAAAATTTAGAGTGACTTGTTCGTACTATATATATTTATTAGACAATGGCTTTACGCGCAATCAAATACACTATTTTATCTTCAAAAGTATTAAGTTTCTGAAGCACTGCGGTATGCACATGCTCGCAATGCGCCCATTTTTCATCGTCCTTGTGCATATCGTTTAAGTTACGAACAATCCTGTGGCGGATATATTCCTCCAGACCTGCAAGTTCCGTACTCACAGTTTGATTTCGGATGTCGAGTTCTTCGAGCAGATTTGTACTAAGCTTATTCGTCATCCCTTCCAATATCTTGCTGAGATTCGTCTCTAAGCTGCCTACGCTCTCCAGTTGCGTACATAATGTGGTTAGCATAGTCGAACCTGCGCCTGACGAATTAAGGTGTTCGTCTANCACACGAGCGCGTTTGGCCTGTAGGTACTTATCGTGAACACTTGCAACGACACGGCGTAAATCCTCGACAGCAGCAGACATTATACTAAAATTTAGAGTGACTTGTTCGTACTATATATATTTATTAGACAATGGCTTTACGCGCAATCAAATACACTATTTTATCTTCAAAAGTATTAAGTTTCTGAAGCACTGCGGTACGCACATGCTCGCAATGCGCCCATTTTTCATCGTCCTTGCGCATATCGTTTAAGTTACGAACAATCCTGTGGCGGATATATTCCTCTAGACCTGCAAGTTCCGTACTCACTGTTTGATTTCGGATGTCGAGTTCTTCGAGCAGATTTGTACTAAGCTTATTCGTCATCCCTTCCAATATCTTGCTGAGATTCGTCTCTAAGCTGCCTATGCTCTCCAGTTTCGCGGATAGGATTGTAAACCTCCTAATGTCGAAAAGCTCGAGCTGTGTCTCGACTGCTGTGAGCTTGGCATCCACACCACTCAATTTGTGTGCGCTCTCAGTTGCTATACGCAGATTATCTCTCAATGTTGCAGCAAGGGTCGTAAGGGACCTGTAGTCGACGCGGTTGCCTAAATTTACCAGTTGTGCTTCTGCTGCAGGCAGCTTGCTTGCCACTACACTTAGCATGTTATTGGTTAAAGTCTGAAAATGTTTCGTCGTGGTGAGGGACATCGCACTGATGGCACCTAGGTTCGCGTCTAGCTTCTTACTTATTGCTTCCAGCACGGTCGTGTCATTAAGGTGACTGCCTAGTTTCGAGGCAAGAACTCTCACTCGCTCACCCACATCGTCTGCAGCTTTGTCATTAAGGAGACTGTCTAGTTTCGCGGCATGACTGCTAACTTGATCGCTTACATCATTCATTTTCTTTTCCATAGCTGTGAACGCACCGCCTAACATGCTGAGTTTCCCTACATCACTGGCTACATTGCTCAGTTGGGCGTCCAGCTTGGTGTACAGTATGTTCGTGTTGGCGAACAGACGGCCTTCCATGGCTATGAGATTTGATTCCAGCTTTGGGGGTACCACGCACTTGGTCTTTACATTAAGGTGCCCGTCCAGTAATGCAGTGAGGCCCGCAAGAACTCTCGCGCTCCCTTGGTCTCCCACGTCAGTGATTTTCTTCTCCACAGCCAATATCCTAGCCCCTAACACGTTCAGTTTAAGTACGTCATCCAATAGTTTGTGCAGCTGGGCCTCCATATTGGTAGACAGTACGTTTGTGGTGCCGGCCAGCCTACCTTCCACAACATCGAGCGCGTCCCCGGTTGTGACAGTGGTCAGGTGGGATACCTTATCGATTAACGTGCCGAGCCTCAAATCCATGTTCGTGGTGAGTATATTGGTATCGAAGAGGACCACCTTCCACCGTGGTGAGCTTCCCTCCTACCTCAGCCAGTTGCTTAATTTAATCGGCCAATGGGCGTAATTCTCTTGACATGGTTGTATGCACACTACTGGCTATTCACTTTCCACACTGCTCAGAGCTGTCTCTAAGGCTGTGATTCGCACCATACCCAACAATAATGTGCTCAAATGCATCTCACTACTGCTTTGCAGTTTCGCCACCACCCGCATTCGAGCNCTCCCCTACATCGGTGATTTTCTTCTCCATGGCCGATATCCTAGCCCCTAACATGTTCAGTTTAAGTAGATCATCCGATAGTTTGTGCAGCTGGGCCTCCATATTGGTAGACAGTACGTTTGTGGTGCCGGCCAGCCTACCTTCCACAACATCGAGCGCGTCCCCGGTTGTGACAGNATATCCTAGCCCCTAACACGTTCAGTTTAAGTACGTCATCCAATAGTTTGTGCAGCTGGGCCTCCATATTGGTAGACAGTACGTTTGTGGTGCCGGCCAGCCTACCTTCCACAACATCGAGCGCGTCCCCGGTTGTGACGGTGGTCAGGTGGGATACCTTATCGATTAACGTGCCGAGCCTCAAATCCATGTTCGTGGTGAGTATATTGGTATCGAAGAGGACCACCTTCCACCATGGTGAGCTTCCCTCCTACCTCAGCCAGTTGTTTAATTTAATCGGCCAATGGGCGTAATTCTCTTGACACGGTTGTATGCACACTGCTGGCTATTCACTTTCCACACTGCTCAGAGCTGTCTCTAAGACTGTGATTCGCACCATACCCAACAATAATGTGCTCAAATGCATCTCACTACTGCTTTGCAGTGTCGCCACCACCCGCATTCGAGCCATACCTGCAATTACTGTGCGCAACTGCGTCTCGATACTGGTTTGAAGTCTCGCCATTGGCCGCAACGCTTCCGAGGTAACCCTGCGGACGAAGGATACGTTCGTGGCGTCGCCCTCGTGTTTCGCTCCGCCTAAATTCTTTGCTCGTTTTCCCCCGAAACTACAGTTCCCATCATTAGTAGATATAATACAGCTTTCCGGCGTCCACTTCAGACCGCTGTGGCCGAACTTGGATACTTCACTTATGTACTAATGTACTATAATGAACTGATCGAAACCCCTATGGTACCATCCCTTTTCAAACCCATGAGGTTCGCGCCAGCAACATGCACACAGGTCTTTAAATTTGTCGAATGTCATGTCGGTGTTAACATGGTACGCGTAGACGTGGCGTAAATGCAGGTCATCCATGGGAAAGAGGACTAGGAAATTCGCATTGTCATGTAGAAGCTGTTTAGGCATTCTTGAATACGTTTGGCATAGGTAAATAGAATCCACTGCTACATGACGTCCCATGCTGAAAGACTGCTGCATGGTCGCCTGTTTCTCACATGCTATGTCGTCGAAAATAAACACGGAGTTCGGTAATGCCTCACTTGGCTGCACGACCGCGTTGTTGTCGCTAAATGGAAAGTAATGGAGGCCTGCAACTGCTTGTAGTATTTGCGCTAGCCGTAAGCACTTTGGCTGATGAAGAGATTTCGAGTATAGGTACACGTTTTCGAACCGCAGACCATTGGGTTCTTCTAGAAGACTAATGAGGACGCAAGTTTTCCCGCAGTTGCTCGGTTCTGCTATGATTCCTCGTACGGTGTCCGGTAATAACTTTCCATGCCGTAATTTAAAAATGTTAGTTTCATCTTCGTCGACATCACTGATGCAGACAGGAAGCGTGGTTGTCTGTGGCACGATCTTCATCGAACTGATATGCGAATCGGTTAATCGCTAATATTTATAATATTTATGTGAGTTTTTTTGTCCCTGGGTGATCTCTGTTATGTACAGTGTGTGTGACGTTACCTGCCACTTCGCTCTTGGATGCTGGCGCGATCGCACGTGTATGTAAGTATGCTGCTGCTGGGAGGGGGTAGTGTGTGTGATTGTAGGACCTATATATATATATTTATATATATATGATATAATATATAATATTTTTGTCTCTCTCTCGCAGGGCATGGGATGGGAGGGCATTAACACATGTGTAGGTAGGACTTATATATTTGTATATATATATAATGCGAGCATATGAAGTTGCGCTTTACCCATTACTTCACTGCGGCACCCTTCCATTGGAATGCACGAAGTCATGAAGCTATGTCCTGGCTGGCGTCTCTGTTGGGAGATGCCGCCATCGTCGGTGCGTTATTGCGAGAGCGTGAAGTTGCGCTTTACCCATTACTTCACCGCGGCACCCTCCCTTTGGAATGCATGAGCGTGAAGCTCTCTGTTGGGAGCCGTCGGTGCGGGAATGCAAGAGCATGGAGTTGCGCTCTACCCATTTCTTCACCACGGTACCCCCTTGAATGCCAGAGCATTACATAACGGCATCGTCTTCGGGAGCCACAACCAACATGGCTGACCCCTTGGCGTCGGCTTAGGGAGCCTCCATGAACAAACATAGCCACCAGGGAATGCACAAGAAAAAATAATTTTTTGGAACTTTTGAAAATTTAAATCAATGTTTTGAAATATTAAATCAATATTTTGAAACATTGAATCAAACTTTTCAAAAANAACTTTTGAAAATTTAAATCAATGTTTTGAAATATTAAATCAATATTTTGAAACATTGAATCAAACTTTTCAAAAAATCAATTTTGAAAAATTAATTTTTGAAAATTAATTTTGCAAAAAAAATAATTTTTAGCAATGAATTTTTTTCAAATTTTTTTGCAATTTTTTGCAAATTTTTGCAAATTTTTTACACTGGCTGCCAAGATGGCCGCCCCCGAAGCGGAATGCAAACACATGAGGTTTGTCATTTCCTTACCAAGCTTCTGTCACTTCCGGCCTCCCTGCCATGACGCTGTGTTAGAATGCCCATTATGACACTACTTAAGTAATGTCATGATTCCATTGACAGTAATTCAGGAAGTCGACACAGGAACAAATTCCTACTGCAGAATCTAAACTTCAAGTGTGTCCAGCAACTCATATGGCAGCTCCGGGGAAGGCACTAAGCTGCAACAAGACAGCTTGTGATGCCCATTTCACTGGGGTTCCTTTGAAACGAATTTAACTAGCAGACCATCGGCATACATAAAAGCGATATCCCATCATTTTATTAGCATATTAAATATCACTTTGCTGAGTACTTATTAGCTACTTAGCCATGGCATTAGTCAACTGTCAGAAATATAACACATTTAATTACACCAGTAATTTAACATAAAATGAAGTCAAATTCACAAAATATCAGTAGGTAAAAGTTATTTCATTTAAAATATACTTAATTTGGTTCTCACTGATACTCTTGCTACTTTGGTTAATCAGGATGTGCCAAGGAGAATCATTATCCTACCATGTCGTTGTAATGTAGTATGGCTTGTTACGAGCACAATTTTTATGTAGCCTGTGCTTTAATACATGTCTAAGACATTGGTGATGCATGCGATTTTATTTCTGTCAGACCGGCACATTATATTTCAAATTTGGGGTACATAAAGGATCAAGTGTTTCGTCCACCATTGCTGGCTAACATTGACCACCTCAAAACGAGAATTACGGATGCCATCCAAACCGTAACACCGGACATGCTAACAAGAGTGTGGAACGAGTTTGATTATAGCGTAGATGTCGTTTGGGCCGCTCGTGGTGTTCACATTGAACATTTATGAAGATATGATAAACATACTTCACAGTTAGACGGTCCAATTGATTGATCAACCAAGGTAGTAGGTCGTTTAGTTTTGATATTATATACCTTCAAGGTTGGGGTATTCTTTTATACTCACTTTATACTTGCACTGCTTTCAAAAATGACTTCATGGTCGAAAGAAATATCAAACACACAAATTCATTGCTTTGCTCGAAGGTTCATTACTTTCTGTTACATTGTTTTATGCACTATGTAACTGTACTTTTAATTGTTCAAAAGTAATTAAAACAGCAACAGCAGAAAGGATGTTTAGGTGGCAATCAACACACCAAGTATTTAGCTGATGAGAGTGGCATAAGGTGATAATGAAGAAATTACAAGAAGCTCTTATGGAGGAANTGATAATGAAGAAATGACAAGAAGCTCTTATGGAGGAAATCGAGCATCTAACATCTGCCGGGGTTGTGCAGAGTAACAATCTGGGGTGACCCCCACAGGGAATTAATCACAGATTCTTGCAGTGGAAGACAATAAGTCTGACCAGTACGCCACTGAAAAATTCTAGAAATTGAACTACGCAGTAACAGCTAACAAAATGTTACGAGCAAATAATTTATTAGGTTATCTTATGGCAAGACCAATGCTTTTAATAAAACATACTAAATAGAATTGGCTGGCTTAAAATTTACAGCTAGCAACCCATCTATGCTTTCATTATACAACCTAATATTTGAAATTGCATTCTCACTGGAGTACTATGGCAGACTGTATATTGATGAAAACTCTTACAAAATTTATTTTGTGTGTGTGTATATATATGTATACATATATGTATATATATATATATATATATATATATATATATATATATATATATACACACAGATCACAGCACCCGTATCACCCCTTGTTCTCGGAAACAACACGACACCGGGGGTTCACGAAAAATGTTTGATAACTATACCCTATATGAAGCACCGATTGGTAGTAATCCCATTCCCCCGAACATACCTTGACTAGCGGTATGGAGGGTGAGTTTTGGAATTGCAAATGGGAATGTGGGTTGTATAAGGTATCGTTGGATAGATCGTCTAAAAGGAAACCACTTTACTAAGACACTTTTTTTTCTGACGTGCATAGTTTACACTCAATAAATGAAATCGTCTAAGCATATGGTTTGTGACGTGTGTAGTTTATGCACATTGAAAATTAATAGAAAACGTTGTTTACTTAGTACAATCAAAAGGAAATCAACGAAACGTGTTTTTCATGGCGTGCATGCCTAGTGTACATACAATCAAAAGGGCATCGAGTGTACTGTAAATACCGGTATGGTGTGAGAGAACTACTGTGAACTGGGAACACTCATTCGCACACAGAACTCTTCATAAGTGTTCTAAATGTCGACCATCCTGTATTAGACACGACTCTGCTCTCTGTTTTACATTCGCGGATGCTCGGAGGACCTCAAAAATGATGAGATATCCACATGCTCCTCTGATTCTGATGAATGTGTATCCAGTGGCAAGCAAATAATAGTTGAACCTGTCAGTATATAGTTTTTATTTTATCTGTGTATATATATTTATGTTAAATATATTAATATATCTGGATGCAGCCTATTCTGTTACACTGGTCAAAAACATAACAGGAAAAAAATTACTGATCAATTTGTTACCGTACATCATAATTAAAAATATTTAGTACTCAAGCAGTGCAGCCCCTGTTCTACAGAACATCATTTTTGATTTTTCATTTTATATATGCATGCTTCCAAATTTTTTTGACATTATAGTCCTACAGCCTAACGTCGTTTGCATATTTCAACATTTTTAGCACGCATATTTTCTCCTCCAAAACATATGCAAGTTATTACAAACCTGGATGATACAACGATGGCACTGAACATATTTTCAAATGTACTGAACTTAAATTTGTACGAACGAGCATGGATCCTAATTTGTACACTCCGGTATAAATTGACGTCAGCAGATAACATCGTTTCGGTTAATTCTCAGCAACCATAGCTGGTAAATGTCGGCATTTGCAATACAGCTCCTGTGACTAGTTGATTATTTATCCAGTTATCCTGGAACGCAACACTTTTTCTTTACACTCATTATGTAAAGCATCAACAATACATGTTACAGGTTGCTGAATCAAAACGTGCACTTTGCATATTTAACCACATTTCTATTTATTATCCTAATTAAATCGTTAACAGAGGTTAACACAAACACTCCATAAACATTAAAAGATAAACAAAACGGCGTGCGTAAAAAAAGCAAATAAACTAACATCTCTAGCGCTTACAACGGTGGCGCTCGAAACCATTAGAGCTTCAAAGCTGCCATTTACACATCCCACCATCCCTGACTGCTATGACATTCAACAACGTGCGTCCACTATTGCAAGCCTGATTCAGGTAAACAAATCACTGACTGTAGTACGAAGTAAATGTTTTCCGATATGATGTCTGTGTCTTTATCACTACCCACACTTAAGAACAACCCAATAAAATATGTCGTTACGGTATCTTNTCCGATATGATGTCTGTGTCTTTATCACTACCCACACTTAAGAACAACCCAATAAAATATGTCGTTACGGTATCTTCAGAACGGCCAGAGTTAGGCAGTTGCACAGAAACGTTTTTTTTCTCGTTTCTATCCCCTTGCTTCATACTCAGCCANCAGAACGGCCAGAGTTAGGCAGTTGCACAGAAACGTTTTTTTTCTCGTTTCTATCCCCTTGCTTCATACTCAGCCATCAAACACAACTAAACATCGGTGTACCACATTAATTAATTGTAATTTTTTTGCTGTCTCTTTGTTGTTGGCAATAATTATTCAGTGCGCGACACCATATTATAGCCAGAATGTGTTTAACTCTCGGTGTAGGATGTGTAACCTACCCACCAGGCCATAGTATTGCTAAAACTTAAACATTTGTGTTTGTTTTACACAAAAACGGTGGGTTCTAAAGAGGTTTAACGAGAATGCCTTTTGGCTAATTATGACGTACTGTTTAATATGATGTCATCAAACATCAATTTTACCTCAAGGTAAAGAAGCTGTATGCAATAACAGGGTGCAAACTGCTATTTTTTAAATGATGGGGTGAGTATGATATACTATAACTTAATTTTATTCAAGATCGTGGTTTAATTAATTCGTATACAAAATTTTGTTCCTCTAACGCAAGTACTTTTCATAATATCTCACATAATATGCTTTTCGGACACCACTTGTAAGGGCTTCTAAAGCCCTTATTATTTGAGATCGACCATGGGTGTTTATTTCAAAATTCATCTTTTCATGTCAGCAATACCCTGGCGCAGTTTGGTCACATGACTTACGACTTACATATATGGATTTTGTGAGCACATGTCGTCAATTGAGAGCTCACGAGCTGGGAAAATATTTTTATGTAGAAGTTGTGGACATCGCCCTTGGTGGTCAGTAGCAGCAAGTCGAAGTGTTCTCACATTCCTTACATTACGGGCACGACTTTCTCCTCAACATTGAGTGGGCTCATGTTGACAGATCAAGTAGGGCTGTTCTCCTCAAAGACTTCAAGTTGGTGCAGTGGGGTCGAAAAATCCAGTTTGGAAAATATCAAATTTAATTTCAAGAGGCTTTACTTCGCCAGTTTACATGTTCAGGGTTGTTGCCTGCCATGAAATGCGCCAAAATTGTCTACTAAAAAGACACGTGGTTGCTAGTGATATATGGTTTATGAAAGCTTATTTTCTCTCTGCTGGTCTGGGGAGATTGATGTAAGACGAGACCCAGAGGTGTTCCGGCTTGTTATTCGGAGCTGTAGATTGTTCACATGTGACAATACTAACCCAGAACCAAGCTTTTTGCAATTTACTCCATCTTGGTATAACATTTATATACAGGACTTTGGAGTTATTTAAATTTCTCTCATCTCATAAACATGAATATTCCTTGTTTTAAATTCCCTCCTGTTCACAACTTCGCAGAAAGCTGCTGGTTTCGTTTAACTGCACTCAAGGAACATACTGAATGTGAATGGATCCTGTTCTCGTACTTATAACAGCTGATGAATAAAACNGTTTAACTGCACTCAAGGAACATACTGAATGTGAATGGATCCTGTTCTCGTACTTATAACAGCTGATGAATAAAACTATTTCTCAAACACGTCAGGTATGTGCAAATATATTTTGGCATGCCTGTATTATCTTGAGAAAAACATGTTTTTTAAAAGTTCTTAAATGCATGTTCGTTTTCTACGAACTCGTTTTCATTTACCACCCTAGAACCTACCACGATTCTGAGGCATGGCAGTCGCTTGCACAAGGAGGGTTAAACATCTTGAATGCTTGGTGTACTACGAAGTATCGAAATTCACTGTGGTGATGGAGACTGCATACATCGCAGTTTTAGATGTGAAGAACCCACACATTCACAGTTTTTTTAATTTCTCTGCAAGTTATCGCTTCTACCATCTGGGCGGCTGCAAAATAAATGTGCGACGGTGTTGGGAGCAGTAGTAACATGAGAGAACCCGTACTCACTGGTATGTTATAGGCATCCCAGAACGACCATCAGAAGAGAGAGATGTTTCTTTGTCCGACAGGCTCAAACTTACCCTACAGTTCATCTACAGACGTGCAGCAACACCAGTAATTACTCCTGTTTCCGCCTGCATTATTATGAAGCTACTTGGAGAAGCAGAGTTTTATTATCCATTTCCATTACGTCGTCTTCCTTCGACAACCCAACAACTGCGATTTATTTTGCAATTGTTGTCATAATTGGCTGACGTGGTCTGCTGTAGGGAATGGCAATGAATCAATCATCTTTAGTGACGAATCCAAGTGTTTTCCTCGAGTATGAAGGAACACTAGATGGTACACAAATCTGGACTTAATTGCTGAGTGACACACGTCAGAACTGTTGGCATCACGGTGTCAGGAGNGTTTTCCTCGAGTATGAAGGAACACTAGATGGTACACAAATCTGGACTTAATTGCTGAGTGACACACGTCAGAACTGTTGGCATCACGGTGTCAGGAGAAATCTCCTACGATTCTCGGTTGTCCGTGGTAGTTGATCATAGATGGTATGGTGATACGTTTAGGAAATTCTGAGGTCTCGTGTGCTTGCCTTAGTGGCGCGTCTCCAATTGGCAATTTTCCAGCAGTATAGTGCACACTTACATACAGAACTGGTTTTCCTGGACTGCCCTCGTAATGTCGACATCCTTCCTAGCCTAGCAAGGTCTCAGACTTTTCGTCAATAGAACATACAGGAAGCCAGCAGGAACTGCAGCTTCAGCTATCATAGGGCCTGCGGGAATCTAGAGCGGCAGTTGTAACAACTATGGTGCAATCATCCACGGGATAGCATTTAACATATATAGGACTCCATGGTGGATCATATCACTGCACGTATCCATGTAAGGGATGGTGCAGAAATCTATTAAGGTAATTTTTAATTGTATTATTTGATACGAATAAATTGCATATTTGCACTGATGAAATCAATTGTTTGTACCCTCGTTCTCATTGCATGGTCTAAGTTTCGCTCCATTTCAACGGCTCCTTATGAGTGCGGCTATTTTTATTGCAATGTGTGTATGTACATATTCATATTTATAAGTATATATGCTAAAACACATTTAAATCCTTAACTTTCTGACATATAATTACATCTTATGAAAGTTTCCTGTACTTAATAAATTCAGTCACTTTCTTTAGGAAATCTTGAATGAATTAGAAAAGTACATGTTTTAATATTTCATTCAAAATCGCAAAGAAAAATTTGTATTATATTCCTCACTATTTCTAACGTTTGCGTCTGCTTTAGCTGAAGTTGAAATAGCTATTGGTGTTCCATATTTAATGATCTTTAAATGAAAAATTAAATGCTATTTTCAAAGTTTATATTTATCTATCTTTTAACTATTGCATTTAAATATTTTGCTTATATTTTGCATACATTTTAAAGAAATATTTCAAGTTTTTTAACATGGTTTGAATTCAGTAAGTAAGATACTTATTTTCAAAATGACAGCCGTACAAATATTTCAGCTTAGTTGGGGATCCAATCGTACCTTGGGCTATTTTTCAGAAATATCTTAATTATTAAATTGTTGATATGATACTGGCAGTTTTCTTGGACGCAACTAAAACTAAAATGCGTTTTCGGCATGTCTTCCTTGGAACAAACCCTTGAGTTCAGCACAAATTTTTTTCAGAAACAAAAAACTTAATATGTGGCAAAAATGGAACATGGTACACTATGCTAGTGTACCTTGGTACAATCATCCTTAGGCTTGGACCATATTTAAAAATAACACAAAATGCTTGCGTATCAATATACTGCTTTAGTAGTAGTTTTAAAAAGCACTTATTCATATTCTCAAACACGTAACACCAAAAATTAAAAGAAAACAATTGATAATCATTCTGTACCTTGGACCATATTTTTAAATAAACCCATATGCATGCAAAATAATGTATTGCTTGAACATTAGGTTTAAAAAGCACTAATTCATTATTTAAAGCAAATAATAATACGAAAAATACAAAGAAAGCAACTGAAAATCATCCCATTCCTTGTAAAGTAGTTAAAAATAAAACAAAGTGCATGAAAACAATGTATTTCTTTAATATATTTAAATAACGCATATTTATATTGTCAAGTAAGTAATGATAGGGCTACGAAAAATACAAAATGAGATGCATATGGAGCTGTGACATAATGCAATGGCGAAGGAAATGAGAACACGCAAGAAAACTGGCCGGTCAGTGGCAACATCTGCTGCTGTTCTCACATGCAAAAATTGGCCGTGTCCTCACAAGGAATCGAACCCAGTTCACCGTGTTAGTAGCCCTGTAGGCTGACTATATTCTCAATGTATCTATTGCACCCGTTTTTATATGTTAATCATTTTGCCAGCTTTATCTCTTCAAGTATGCGCCCAACTTATCTCTTGTGACAGTTTTAAATTATTGTAAACATCAGCTTAGCCAAATATGTTAAAATGAGGGTATAGCATTTAAAAATCTCAAGATTATTTCAATGAAATATAATCTTCCTATAGGAACAGAGGCAATAACTTATATATTGTATTATGAATTTATCTAATGTAATAGCTATTCCTGTATTTTATTATTATACTAGTTTTTCGAGTTTTATCGCTTAAAAACTTTGGTCGAAAATTTTTCTTCTGATATAGTCAATAAAAAAAAGATCTCAATGCCCATTAGGGGGCGCGGCCACGCCCCACGCATCCACATGGCTTGGCCCATGATTTTAACCTCTTGTACCATGTATCACTGACCCATGATATACAAGATGCAGTTGTGGCCCGAAGTACATAAGGGTATTTTGTTTAACGCAAATGGTTTCTGGAAGTCTAAAATGCAACAGAAGGAAAAAGTTTATCACTTTTTACTCACCATATAATGACCTATCCGATGGTTATACCATGCTATTCTTATCCGGGTGTTTTAAATAAAAACACCTTCAATAAGAAACGAAAAAATTTACTTAAGGCCACTAAAAATAACTTTTTACTCCAGTACACACGATAAATGAGCTGGTGCATCTTAATTCACTCTGATAGGCGACCTCCACACCACGAATGACGCACTTCATCCGTACATTGCCAGGTGGCAGCATATCCATAAAAATTTGAACTGGACCAAGGTACACCATAGTCTTGGTAAAACACTCTCCTCTATGCTCTATCAGGGGCCGCGGTGGCTGAGCGGTTAGCCTGCTCGCCTCCCATCAGGGCTAACCGGGTTCAATTCCCGGTCGGGTACTCCCGGATTTTCGCATGTGGGAATCGTGCCGAACGATGCCATTGGCCGGCAGGTTTTATGCCATATCTCGAGGGCCAATTAACTGGTTCCCATCAAATTCTTGACAAAAGTAGTACTAATGTAGCCTGTAGTGTATGCAAACTTACATGATTACTGTGCCTCACATGTTTGATTTTCAAAATAACAGCCCTATAAATATTTCAGGTTGGTAAACCCTGTCTTCAAAACCTTAGACTAATTACAACCAAGGTTTATGCTCCTAATCCTGCCAGCATTTTGCAGTTGGTTGCATGCTAGCTTACAGTACAGGGAGTGCTGGGTTCGAGTCCCAGGTAAAGCACATATGTATTTGTAATTGTCTCAATAGTATTGCTTATGTTTATAGTTCCATCTCTTATGAAATCTCTGTTAACAAGAAGTCAAAGTCTACCTTAAATTTACGCTTTTACGAACTTCATCAGAACCATTTGCTTCCTTGTAGAGGAAAGTAGTTACATCAGTAACTTCTTGTTTTAATATTCAAAGTACCATTACTTTTAGTAGCAGTTTATTAATGGAGATTANGTTTAACTGCACTCAAGGAACATACTGAATGTGAATGGATCCTGTTCTCGTACTTATAACAGCTGATGAATAAAATTATTTCTCAAACACGTCAGGTATGTGCAAATATATTTTGGCATGCCCATTTTGGCATGGCTTGGCCCATGATTTTAACCTCTTGTACCATGTATCACTGACCCATGATATACAAGATGCAGTTGTGGCCCGAAGTACATAAGGGTATTTTGTTTAACGCAAATGGTTTCTGGAAGTCTAAAATGCAACAGAAGGAAAAAGTTTATCACTTTTTACTCACCATATAATGACCTATCCGATGGTTATACCATGCTATTCTTATCCGGGTGTTTTAAATAAAAACACCTTCAATAAGAAACGAAAAAATTTACTTAAGGCCACTAAAAATAACTTTTTACTCCAGTACACACGATAAATGAGCTGGTGCATCTTAATTCACTCTGATAGGCGACCTCCACACCACGAATGACGCACTTCATCCGTACATTGCCAGGTGGCAGCATATCCATAAAAATTTGAACTGGACCAAGGTACACCATAGTCTTGGTAAAACACTCTCCTCTATGCTCTATCAGGGGCCGCGGTGGCTGAGCGGTTAGCCTGCTCGCCTCCCATCAGGGCTAACCGGGTTCAATTCCCGGTCGGGTACTCCCGGATTTTCGCATGTGGGAATCGTGCCGAACGATGCCATTGGCCGGCAGGTTTTATGCCATATCTCGAGGGCCAATTAACTGGTTCCCATCAAATTCTTGACAAAAGTAGTACTAATGTAGCCTGTAGTGTATGCAAACTTACATGATTACTGTGCCTCACATGTTTGATTTTCAAAATAACAGCCCTATAAATATTTTAGGTTGGTAAACCCTGTCTTCTAAAACCTTAGACTAATTACAACCAAGGTTTATGCTCCTAATCCTGCCAGCATTTTGCAGTTGGGTTGCATGCTAGCTTATTGTACAGGGAGTGCTGGGTTCGAATCCCAGGTAAAGCACATATGTATTTGTAATTGTCTCAATAGTATTGCTTATGTTTATAGTTCCATCTCTTATGAAATCTCTGTTAACAAGAAGTCAAAGTCTACCTTAAATTTACGCTTTTACGAACTTCATCAGAACCATTTGCTTCCTTGTAGAGGAACGTAGTTACATCAGTAACTTCTTGTTTTAATATTCAAAGTACCATTACTTTTAGTAGCAGTTTATTAATGGAGATTANGTAGTTACATCAGTAACTTCTTGTTTTAATATTCAAAGTACCATTACTTTTAGTAGCAGTTTATTAATGGAGATTATAAAGGTCTTAATTTTGATTGCAGGTGTTGTCGACATACGTTGTTTTGCTCTACAGCCTTATGACTGGCATGTCTGTGGGGTTATCCTTTATGAGTACAGTCGACTTCAACAAACCAGATTTTTGGACAGGTGTGTATTTTTTGCTTTCTAGTAAATTTAATGTTTGATTACTGATGAATTTGTAAGCTTGGGAGATTAGTTAAAAGAAGGCGCCCTGTCACTCTCCTCACTGCTTGCTACGAGAATATTTTTATCCTCAATTCTACCACAGTGTCATTAAAAAAGAGACAGTACGATAGCAAGAGACAACATTTCATTACTTATCTTCTTGCAGCTTTGTTGTCAAGTGATATCTGTTATGAACTGATATTAAATGAATTAAACATGCCCCCCCAAAAAACGTGATTACTGATGGAACTACTGCCAACCGCATTTGTTTTAGCCGATAAAAGACAATGGGAATGCAGATTATAACAACACGAGGTAAGGATGCAGGCTGTAGAGACAGGAAGCTGGCAGCTATGCGGGATTTTGTGAGTGTCTTGCTCCCCATTTCACCTAGATTACCGCGATCATACTTTACTTAAAATACATTCTCAAATTCCCTTCAACTTTGTCAAAAAAATATCAAAGGAAGTTGCAGGGTATGTATGTGAACACCAGTTATTTCCCTAGCTATATATTATTTTTATTTATTGCTAATAATGATCCTATTATTAAAACTTTCCATACAATTGTATTGTATTAACATTTAAAAATTTGTAAATGTTTATCCAGCTGAATAGGACACCAACATAAGCAGCTCAACATACACTATACACATAAGACACCAGCAAAATCTCTACACTGAATTTAAAAAAAANACACCAACATAAGCAGCTCAACATACACTATACACATAAGACACCAGCAAAATCTCTACACTGAATTTAAAAAAAACATATTTATAAATTTGAAATTATAAAATTATTTTCTCACTTTTATAATAGTAATTTTTATGTTTTCCTCNAAAAAAACATATTTATAAATTTGAAATTATAAAATTATTTTCTCACTTTTATAATAGTAATTTTTATGTTTTCCTCTAAAATTACATATCACATTACTTTGCTATCACACCTAGCATCATTATATATTAACTCATTGATAGGTTTTCTTTTAAATTGTTATTAAGTAGTTGAATATTTCANTCACACCTAGCATCATTATATATTAACTCATTGATAGGTTTTCTTTTAAATTGTTATTAAGTAGTTGAATATTTCATATTAATTTTTCCAAATTGTAATAATTTCCTATAACTATTTGATACATTAAATTATTTCAAGTAAGAACCCAGAATCCAGAATTCGAATATCTCAACACAGTACTCGAGAGTCTAATGTACAACTTTTTCTATTATGTGAACCAAGTGTCCACAATTTTGGATTTCAAAGTTTACTTTAGCTCTCTCTGTACAGATGGCATCTAGGTTTTCACTAAATGCTCGTAATGCTTTTTAAAATGCTAATGCAACAGCACAAATAAAGTAATTTATTGTACAATATGTTTTGAGTTTAATTTCCTTTTTTAAAAATGCTAAACAGTAGATAGGTTTGGTATGTTTTCGCGCAAGGACATTGGGTGTAGGGTTCAGGATTAGTCTGTTCTCTTGTATGACGTCAAAAGAGGGCCACCTGCAGGTTCAAAGTTTACCATTTTCCTCATAGTTTCTCGTTTTCCCTTCAAACTTTCCTGTTTTAATCTCAAAATTTTCTTTGTTTACTCAAAAACTCCCAAAATACTCTGAAAATGTGTAAAAAAAAATGCTTGCTGCTCAGTGCGGAGCAGTGGTTACTCAATGCACTACAAGACCTCGAAAACTGGGAAAAAGTGTCGAGCAATGAGCAAATAGCACCTGCTCATATATAAACAGTATATATTTATTTTTATTTAAAGTTATATTTTATGTTTTAAAACTTTTAATTATTGTTATATCATGTGACACATTGTCGTACTCGTCTGTTTAAAACACATTTGAATATGATGACAGAACTGGTGATTAAGTATTTTTTGCCTGCACTCAAATCGCATGTCCACCATATTGGAATCTCTAGGATAAGCTCCCACCAAGGCGAACTAGGTTCAATCCCCAGCCGACTCACTCCGGATTTTCGCAAGTGGGAATCGTGCCGGACGATGCCGCTGGTCGGCGGAATTTCTCGGGGATCTCCCATTTCCCCAGTCCCTTCATTCCGGCACTGCTCCATACTCACCTCACTTCACCCACATCGGCTCTCAAGACCTCGATGTTAAGAGCCGCCCAAATCTCTTCACGCATTCTCCCCATCTTTATGAAACAATGACCCCCCAATACTACTATTAAATTCAGACTTTATTTGTCACATAAATACCACCAGTGTACAGAGTAAAAAACAAGTACATCTTTCCTTCCATTACATAACACACGCAGTCCAAAAAGAAAAAAAAAATTTTATAAGCAGTATAGCAACTTATAGTAATGATGTAATCACAATACCTTAACACTCCCTCTTAATTTCAAATCCGTTGAATACAGTTATGCAATAGCATGATATGTCTTATAATAAACCTAAACAATCTAATTCACAGCTATGGATACAATACTTAAAATTGTTTATCTTCATACATGCAGCACTCCTCATTAACAAAAATTAGCATTTTCCCTCCAAGCACACATTATTCCTGATATCACAAAATTTTGTTGACCCCAGCAGCTTGGTAAACATATCTGCAATATTCAAATTTGACTATACATACTTAACCCTTATAAACGGTTTACCAAAATTTCCTTTAAAAATTGAAATTTGATGTCAATGTTTTGAACATTTAGTGTTCTCATAGTTCATCATATATATCGCTCCTTTGTTGTGTATGAGCTAACTACAATTCACATACCCCTTACTACCTACAAACTCGGACAAGAGACCCTTTAAGTAGAGGAGTTAAGTTGCAGCTAAACTTCCTGCGATATACCCCGCCTCTGCTGAGCTCAAAGCTACAGCCTGCTGTTTTTTTCGAGGCCCAGGACACTAGGTTAATGTAGTGGAATGATGCCATCCTGATCATGTTCTTGCGATCTGTCCTATCACCTCCCCAGTCTACATATGTATATCCAATGACTTTGTCATACGCTTCTGGGTGTTTTTCATAAAGCAAGTTGCTGTCTATCATTCCCTTCAAGTAGTGAAGTACCCTATTTGCTGCATTCCATACAGAACAGGTCGGATGGTCCAGAAACCGGCNATCATTCCCTTCAAGTAGTGAAGTACCCTATTTGCTGCATTCCATACAGAACAGGTCGGATGGTCCAGAAACCGGCTTAGGTATGACATTGCAAAGGTTATGTCCAGCCTGTTAATTTGAGATATATAGATCAAGTTACCTACCAGTTCTCGAAACGGAACATTCACAACTGCATCTGTGTCTCTGATTTCGATTCTATCTTCCATTGGCGTAGGGCAGGTTTTACATTCTTCAACATTAAACCTCTCTAGCATCTGCTCCATAAGTTTATGCTGACACAGTTCAACACTGGTGCCCACCCTTTTCACCTCTGTCCCTACAAAACATTGTATATCCCCATGTATTTTTCACCAAACTCACCTCTGAGCCATTCAGCCAGTTCCTCTGTTCTTGACTTCTCGCCGATCATCTCCTTAGTCTTTTCACTTCTGAAAACTTGTTGAATCTCTTGTTCTAAAAGCATGGTGCCTCTCTTAATCCATGCAGGGCACAATGTAGTTTTAATACCTTATTTTTTCCTTCTACATCCTTTTCAAGTGTTCCATTTAGGAATGCTGTGGGTATATCCATTTTCATGACAGTCGAATCCTTTTGTAAATAGTATAATATAGCAAGCCTAATTGTGGGAATCTTTGCTACTGGTGCATACACACGTCCTTTGTTGTCCTCCGAAAGGTTTTTCTGAAACCCCTTTGCTACTAGTTGAGCCTTCTTAGTTCCATCTGGTTTAGTATTGGAGACCCATCTTGTCTCAATTGGTTCTACGTATCTCGGTGGGTCCACTTTGACCCAAGTTTGGAACTTTTTATGTGCGTCCAGTTCTTTTGTGTGACAATTCTCCACTCTTCACTGTGATTAACTGATTTCTGATAAGTTTGTGGATAGCTGTCTGTCATCAAAGAGTATGCAATGTATAGTTCATAGTTTTCAAAGTGTCTAGGTTTCCTCTTTCTTCTCTTCAACTCCAGTGCTGGTTCTTTATCTTCTTAAACCCATGGAACTATTCATCTGCCACTTCGTAGCCCACTGACACCTCTCGGATGTTACACCCCCTCCCCTATTTTTCTACTCGCACTCTTCACCCAACAAAAATTATAATGTATCTACTTTTCGTTTGTCTTTGAACACTATGTATGTTTCGCCAANCCCATGGAACTATTCATCTGCCACTTCGTAGCCCACTGACACCTCTCGGATGTTACACCCCCTCCCCTATTTTTCTTCTCGCACTCTTCACCCAACAAAAATTATAATGTATCTACTTTTCGTTTGTCTTTGAACACTATGTATGTTTCGCCAAATGTTACATCCATTGATATGTGTATTTTGCTTGACACCNAAATGTTGCATCCATTGATATGTGTATTTTGCTTGACACCGGATCCCACACCATGTATCCGTTTGATGCATATCCCACCATTTTGATTTGGGTAGCTCTTGTGTCCAATTTGTCTCTCTTGGGTAGTTTGACCTTTCAGGCTTTGGCTCCAAATATCTTCAGTTTCGATACATCCCCTTTACCCAAATATATCTCTGCTGGGATATTTCCTCTTAGTGGAGCTGTGGGGGACAGATTCAGTTGATATGCAGCCATCCGGATCGCTTCACACCACAAGTGTTTCGACAGACCTGTCTGTGCAAACATGGTCCTGGCCTTATCAAGCAGGGTCCTGTTCATCCTCTCACTGGTGCCGTTAATTTGATTTTAAATGGTTGCTGTGCGCTCTAATATGACGCCCTTCTTAGCTCAGAATGCATAGACTTTCCCCGACAAAAATTATTTTCCATTGTCGCACCTGTTTGTTCCAAAGCAAGATTATAGGTGTCAAATGTAATTTACCCCATTTTAATGTAATTTTTCACATTTTTTGCAGTTTCAGCCTTTGTCTAGTAGATATACTACATAGAAGTGTGAGAAATCATGAGTTATGGTTTGATAATATTGCTCACCATTACTAGTTTTTGTGGACATTGGCCCCCCAATATCCGTGTTCAGTAACTCTTCTACCCAGGAGGATTTCGGAACAACACTACTTTGAAAAGGTTGTCTAAATTGTCTTTCCCTGTCGATATGCATCACATACCTTACTTCACGCAGGCAATCCCGTTTGGTTTAAATGTCCAAGTCTTATATGCCACAGATCCTCTCACTCTGCTAGTAAACACTTTCCTTCGGTAGGCCTACAAAGTGAAAAATTAGCAGTGTACAATTTTCTCGATGTTCCGCACACCATTATCAGTCCGCTATCGTCCACTATCTCTGCACTGTTACCCTTAAAAATCACTTCCTTCCCTGAACTCACCACCTTCTCGACAGGCAACAGATTTAGCTTGAGGTGAGGTTCGAGTGCTTCAAGTTTAATTTTTAGTATATCTTTCTGGATCTTCACTATTCCTTTTTTGTTCGCTATTAACTCTCCACCATTATCTCCAGATCTTCTGCATGTGTCATATTGTCTTTTTAATTTGTCATGACCAGGTGATCAGTACACTCTGAATCAAGGACAAACTGTGTTTCGTGTACCTTCCCTTCTTGAGCAACGAACACTGATTCTTCTTTGCCTGTAGTTGCAATGAACATAACCTCACTTTCTTTAGTGCAAGTGTAACTTTTGTTTCATACATTAACACGATGGTTTCTTCTACCTTGTCCTCGCGGATTTATATTGGTCCAGTGGATACACCCTTCTCTACATGAGTGATTATATTTTACCTTGGGGCAATCAGCGATCAGATGCCGAGTTCACCGCACCCATAACATTTTCTTGTTGGTTTGTTTCCTGCCACAAATGAAGTAGTTTAGACATGCTCAACATCTGTTTGTGTGTAGTTTTACTTCAATTCTTCATACAAAAGTCTAGACTTAACGAAGTTCAAGATAAGATCTGTGACATGAACCACGCGTCCACGAGTGCTCTCATGAGCAGTTGTACCTCCGCAGTCACTTACACCACCTTGCCGAAACCGGGCCGAGGCGAACACTCGGCCACGAGCACGACAGAAAGTGCCGGCGAAAACAGATCACACCCGCCTTGCCACCATGTACTGCGTGACTCAAGTGACTGTCTTGCTTTATTAACTTCAAGAGGTAACTCTTGGGTGTAAATAACACGCAGTCCAACACGGTGTCCCCCGAATGCCATAGCCATCAGGCGCACCATCCATTGGAGAGAACGTTGGGTCAGCTCGCGCTGTGACGCCCAGCGTCTGCCCTAGTGACTTCTTATAGGCTGGCTTACTGGCCTAGGGAAAAGTGCAAAGGATCCTCGAGCGAGGGGAAAATAAAATCTAGTGTCCTCAACCGTGCTTCGAACCCATCCATTAATAATTAGTTACGAGGCTTTTCCTCTCTTATTTAACCAATCGAGTATGGCTACCCACACCCCCTTTGAGGAAATGGACTCGCCTAACCCTGCAGGTTGGAACACTTGGACTCACCTACCGGCGAGGTTTATTGGAAGTGGGATAGCCGATTTGCAAACCATAATTGTATTAATTTTCATAATTATTTTAATTCTCTGTATCAAAGTCAAAATGTCTCTCTCTTTTCAGCAGACTGTCTAACTGGCCTCAGTTAGTTTTAATTAAATTCCTTTATGCNCAAAGTCAAAATGTCTCTCTCTTTTCAGCAGACTGTCTAACTGGCCTCAGTTAGTTTTAATTAAATTCCTTTATGCAGTGATATACCAAATGGTGTCACATTATAAAATATAATTAATACTTAATTAGGGCCAGGTATGTTACCAAAATGTATTTCTGCAATGTAAATCTATTTTGTACTACTCTGATTAGTCATAAAAGGACTAACTGTATTATTCACATATTTTTGGCGCCGGCTTCGACAACCCCTAGCGGAAGCCGACTNTTAGTCATAAAAGGACTAACTGTATTATTCACATATTTTTGGCGCCGGCTTCGACAACCCCTAGCGGAAGCCGACTATATGATGTCAGTCAGAACTCAGGATTCGGACCGGCCGGCAGGTTGGGAGTTTCGCTCCATGCGGATCCCCTCGGCACACTCACTTTAAGCTGTAACCACTTCACTGCAATAGTAATGTCATGTAATTGGATCCTTTTGTTAATTAGCGCCAAGGGGAAGACCGGCTGTCCCCTGTGACGTATTCCAGTGTATAACGCATCACGCATCTCACTTTTCATTGTCCATGGCTTAGGCTATTTATTACCGTGTTGGTCATCGGAAGACCTAGTGCCGAGCCCACTTCAATTTGTTATGTGTTTTTGTAAGTGCACATGTATAACAAAGCAACAACTAAACGTCTAAAGCCCACACTTGTATTTTATTTGTTTAACCCCCTCTGCGTTCTTAGGGCTCTGCACTCACTTGCAGAGCAACAAAAGTGAGTATAGAAGTGTATGAGGTGGCTAACAACCTCACCAACATAATGATGAAAACAATGTAGGCATACTAGATTACATGCAGCATCTACATCTACAAGCACAATATACCTTCTGAGGATTCCAGGGACTCACGGGCTGTCGACCGAACGGCCCTCAATTAACTCATGCTCTGAGTTATGGCACCAGGCAAATTCACCATTCAACCCCTTTAATCTGATAGACAAGGTATGGTGGGGACTCATCATCATCCCTGGAACCCCCACATCATCTGTATATATTGTTTCTAGTACAGTTATGATGATGTCATAGCATTCTGGCAGGGTTAACAGTAGGTGACAGATGTTATCATCCTGGTCCATTTTTGATCCCATTCCCTCCAGGTCGTATACTAGGTTTTCAAATTTATTGAAATGTTCCTGTTAAGTTGTTGTGCACTTCAAAGTTCAGAGTCAGCAGTTTCTTTCACACAAATAACTTTTAAATTGCGCTCTTTCTCTCGAAAACCTTTCTCAAAGCCTTGAGCATGTCCCTTGCAGACCCTGCTTCGCTCACATATTTTATGTGGCGTTCTGTTATACAGTTGATAATAACATTCCCTGCTTGCTTATCTGCCAATTTTCCCTTTTTTAATTCTTCTCCGGCCAACTCTTCTAATTACTTGTCACTACCTGCGATCTACCACACCTCTTTTTCATAAAGCAGCAACAACACACGGAATACTGTAGCTACGAGCTAGCAGCTATAATTACAAGTTATAAGGTCACCAGCTTCCCTCACGTTATTTTACACTACTTCACTTTCATTATTCTACCCAATTTTTAAAGTGGCACTCTTCTGGGCCCATAACCTATTAAAATCAGACTTTACTTGTCCCATAAAGATCACCAGTATACAAAGTAAGAAACCCATATACCTTGCTTTCATTAAATATCACACAACCCCACACACAGCCCAAAACATTAAAATAAATAACATGTAGGCAGTACAGTCAAATTATAGTAATGACATAATCACAATACCTTAACAACCACCCCATTACCACACATCCTCTAACCATACACCCCAAGTAGCCAAAATAATTTGGTCCACTTGAGCAAATCTGCTCTACGCGAGAAGCCCACAAATATTTTCCATATGAGTCAACCTCTGTAATGCACCCACAGATGCATGAGGACTACACGATGCCTCTTGACTGTTGTGTGCAGTTGGCCACATGTGGGCCACTGTGCAGACGAATTTCACGTAGCAACAGTTAATATGCCCATAAGTGGCCTGATTCTGCATTGCCAAATGTACCCCAAGCATGCTGGCACCATCAGTGAGCCATGAGTGGTAGCAGTGGCCCACTGGCTTATTGCTTCCAGCCTGCCATAAGTTAATTGTAACCAACCAACTGTTGGCAAACCACTTGCCGTCTTCTAGCCCAGCTATTTACCTCTTACAACCCAGCTATTGGCTACGTGTGCCCACTTAAAAGCAGCTTGCCATGCATTTTCAAAACCAAAAAAGTATTATGTTTAGCCCAAATAATAATTATTTATTTCTCATCTTTATGTATGATAACTATGATATTATTTCACGATTGGGAAAGTTCTTCAGAAGAGCAGAATCAAACTCACAGCCTTTAAGTTTATAGTTCAGAATGCTACCAACTACTGTACATCTGAATTCCAGTGACACATGAAAGTTATGTTATTAACATTGCTACATACACAACNAATGCTACCAACTACTGTACATCTGAATTCCAGTGACACATGAAAGTTATGTTATTAACATTGCTACATACACAATTTATGTTAGCATCACAAGCCCTTTCTGGGATCAATGTGTTTTGTTTAGAATACTAGTATTTTAGTTTTGGACTACTTTCAGGTAGTACTTAAAATTTAAAATAAACACNAATGTGTTTTGTTTAGAATACTAGTATTTTAGTTTTGGACTACTTTCAGGTAGTACTTAAAATTTAAAATAAACACATTTTTTACATGTTACACTTTGCAGGTTTCCATTATAGAAACTATTATTTTCCTTATTAACTACTAGTGATGTCACATGACAATTTTATTTCAAATATGCATGAAATAAACATGAAGTTACCGATATAACTAATGAGCCTACTGGCCTCTATATGGATGAAAATAATTTCGATTAAGCTCTTAAAATGTTAGATAGTAGGTCGGTCGACGTCTCGTTGGCAACGATATCATTAAAGGTGGAGCCAGAAACAAATGCAATAATAATGAAATAATTACAAATACACACATGTCTTATCCGGGACTTGAACGCAGAACACCTCGTACAATAAGATGGTGTGCAACCAACTGTATTATGGAGGTAGAATTCGGAGCATGAACTTCAGTTGTATCCAGTGTAAAGTTTTGGTAGAATGGGCTTACCAACCTGATATATTTAAAGGAACATCATTCTGAAAAGAAGTGTGTGAGTCACTTTAATCATGTATGTTTACGTGGCCCACCGTAGCACTTATTGTGTGCAGAATTGAAATATGTTGATTGGTTCCCGAGATATGGCACAAAAGCTTTATTTTATCTTTTGGCGGAGTTTTATAAAAATACCTAAAACCAGGCTCTGTATAGGCATACCTGATGCTTCTAATATATGCCGCNCTTTTGGCGGAGTTTTATAAAAATACCTAAAACCAGGCTCTGTATAGGCATACCTGATGCTTCTAATATATGCCGCCAGCATTCAAATTTTAGTTGGATTTATGTAAAATTATTTCATTGGTACGACAAACTTATCTATACAATTAATATTGCCACCATTTTGAAGAAAAAAATTTTACCTACTCTGGTACTACTNGGTACGACAAACTTATCTATACAATTAATATTGCCACCATTTTGAAGAAAAAAATTTTACCTACTCTGGTACTACTTATGTGAAAAATTTGGTGGGAACTAGTTATTTGGGTACCGAGATATGGCATAAACGTTACATTTTATCATCAGACACTATCTTCCAAAAAACCGGCCAAAATAGAGCTTTTATAAGAATAATTAATGCTTCTAATGAATACTCTCAGCATACAAAGTTTAATTGAAATTGGTGAAATTTTTTAATATATATGACTAATTTATCTAAATTAATTGTACAACAGTCATATTGTAAAAAATGTNAAATTGGTGAAATTTTTTAATATATATGACTAATTTATCTAAATTAATTGTACAACAGTCATATTGTAAAAAATGTCAGACACAAAGAAAACGTGTAAGTTTACATTGCCTACTTGTGTGCAAAATTCAGCGGGAATCGGTTGATTGGTCCCNCAGACACAAAGAAAACGTGTAAGTTTACATTGCCTACTTGTGTGCAAAATTCAGCGGGAATCGGTTGATTGGTCCCTGACATATGGCATAAAAGCTCACAATTTTCTCATGTGGTACTATCTCAATTAATTGATAACAAAACGGTTATGTATTGGCACATTCTACACACTAAATTAAAATACTTATATAGCCGCAGTTTAGAAAAAAGTGCCATAACCACATAAAGCACATCTGTTTACATGTCCTACCACAGTACTACTGGTTTGTCAAATTATGTAGAAATCGGTTGATTGTTTCCCGAGATATAACAAAACTATACTCATTAGTGTAACATTATTTTACAAAATGATGTACAAGAGAGGTTCTGTGTAGACACATTTGATTGTTGTAGAAGACATTGCCAGTATACAAAGTTAGGTTGCAATTTTCAAAATTAGTGTCTAGCACACTTAAAAAATGTTAGTTTACGTAGCCTACAGTAGTAATACATATTTGCCAAATTTGATAGTAATATGTGAATTGTTTTTGAGATATGGCAAAACTTTATTTATTCATGTGCCGCTATCTTTTAAAATGTTGTACAAAAGAGCTCTGGATAGTTTCATTTGATGATTGTAATAAATACTTCTAGCATACAAAATTAATCTGAGATTTGTTACATAGTGTTTTCAGATATAGCACAGTAATTTCAAACGTTTATATGGTCACCATTTTGATAATAAGTGGTTGATCCACCTAAACATGTCAGTTTACATGACTTACTGTAGTGGTGACTGCCAGTTTTGGTAACAATCGGTTGATTTTTTCCTGAGCAATGACATTAGCTTTATTTTTAATGTAGCACTGTCTTACAACATAGTGGGTAAAAGAAGGTATGTAATTACACATTTGATATTCGCAATACATGTATACAAACTCAGGCAAGTAATTCTTGACCGGAAAAGAGGGAAAATGATATAGGACACCCATGGTCCATCTCAAATAATAAAGGTTGTAGAGGCCCTTAAAGGTGGAGGCTGACAAGAATATAATGTGGGATATTATGCAAACTACTTGCATTTGATGAACAGAAATTTGTATATTGGTTAAGTAAACCAAGTTCTTGGATAAAAGGAAGGTATGGTACGTCGTACACAACTAGATCATGTAAATAATAGGGGTTAGCACCCTTTGATTGTATGTGACATGTACACTGTGAAATTAAATTTATTCTAGATACTACCGGATGAAGCAGGACGTCGCAATTAGCAAAAAAAGGCTCCCTAGTTGCAACTCTCTAGGACCCACTGTTTACAGTTAAATCGCAAACTGCGTTTTCAGTGGTAGCAATACCATGACCTGATGAGTAGACAACCCTTCCTGCACCCGGAGGAATATAGCGGGGATTCTTCGCCAAATGAGTATGGCCAGGAACCAAGACGCAGCAAACAGATTATCATAAGGAAATGTGCTTCACCAAAATGTAGCTGTATATGTGGCAGATCGTGCAGTACAGGGTAGAAACGAAGAAAACAGTACGTTGGTTGCACTGGCTTACTGTGACCGTATCTGAGATAAACACATGTTTGGTGAATCCAGTGATGATGTGTGCTGTACAGTGCAGTCGGTGTTGCGATATGCTGAGAGTAGTGATAATGACCTAATGGGCCAAGTAATGTGACTCTGTACCAATGTGTGTAAACACATGTATATTCTGTGATGTAGCAAAGCTTTATCGGCACTAAAGGCACTACTTGCCAGCACAATAGAACATACAGTGCAAAGATTTGAGATTATGCAGGTTGCATATCATAATCACTTTCACAACAAATGTTCGAAATGTGCTCCTCCAATGTCATTTCAGTAGTTCATACAATGTAGTAGAGACTGGTGGACGCGTTGAAAAACACCTGGTGTGTCTCGCACTTGTTCGCAGGCAGCCATGACCGTCGCTAACAGGTCCTCTTCAGATGCCACGGGTGTCTCGTACACACACAACTTAATAAATCCTCACAGCCATATATCTAATGACATAAGGTCCGGGGAGTGTGATTACCAAGCACGAGGCCCATCCCATCCTATCCAGCGAGTGTGAAACGCTGTGTTGCGGCCATTACGTACAATCCTGGTGAAATGGGGTGGTGCACCAACGTTTTGCAGCCACATATGTTCTCTGATNGTGAAATGGGGTGGTGCACCAACGTTTTGCAGCCACATATGTTCTCTGATGGCGAGTGGAATATCCTCCAGTAACTGTGGCAATATGAACTTCAGGAAATCATAATATTAAAATCCTGACACGTTGTTTGGCAGCAAGTATGGCCCAAAAACATTGTCCCCCACTATACTGGCCCAAATGTTGATGGCAAAGTGGTACTGGTAGTCTCTCTTTACAGTTGCATGTGCGTTTGAGCCATCCCAAATGTGGACATTTATACTTTTGCAAAAGCCTACCTGTATTAATGTGACTTCGTCTGTAAACATTACAATCACCAGGAAAGCAGGATCAATTTCACACCACTGCATGAATCACTGGCAAAATTCTAACCTAGGGGCATAATCAGCTGGCCCCATTGTTGTACCTTATGCACATGGTATGGTCGCAGCAGCTGTTCATGGCGGACACATCATACTGTGCCATTTGATGCATCCATTCTTCGCGTGATCGCGTGGGGCGTTGTCCTCTACATTCTCTAAGACCGCTTCATNCTGTGCCATTTGATGCATCCATTCTTCGCGTGATCGCGTGGGGCGTTGTCCTCTACATTCTCTAAGACCGCTTCATCAAACTGCGGAGTACGAACGGTTCTCGGTCGACCAGGTCCACATCGATGCTGAAACATGCCTGTTTCCCGTAGTCGCTCTGTAATGTGTGCGAATGTCTGGTGGTTCGACTGATGTAGTGCAGGGTATCTTTGACTGTACACATGCGCAGCTGCCCTGCCACTGCCTTTCACTTCACCATACCCTAAGACCATGCCAGTCATTTCGGAATTTGTGTACTAGTCCATGTTCACGTCTGCAGTACCTAGTGAAACGAAGCAGTGGCAGGCTGCGAATAACAGGCCGCTCGGCAACAGACAGGGCAAGAAACTACACTGTTAAGTAAGGGGGGGAAGGGGAAATGGCTGTAACGTTTAACATCGTGCATCATACCACCAACATGTGTTTACCACCGGGGCAGGACGTGTTGCCTGCACACCAAGGCAATGGCTTTGCTACCACTGTACCCTTCGTTCGTGTTTTACGCGGAAATGGTGGGTCCTAGAGAGTTGTAACTAGGAGGTATTTTGTACTAGTTGCGACATCCTGCTTCATCCGATGGTATCCACAATCAATTTAACCTCACGATGTAAATGTTGCATGCAATTAAAGGGTGCCAACCCCTATTGTTTACATTATGGGGGTGTGTACGACATGCCATATCTTTCTTTTATCCAAGATCTTGGTTTACNGCCAACCCCTATTGTTTACATTATGGGGGTGTGTACGACATGCCATATCTTTCTTTTATCCAAGATCTTGGTTTACATTATCCATATACCAATTTGTGTTCCTCTAATGCAAGTACTTTGCATACTATCTCACATAAATTGCTTGTCGCCCTCCGGCTTTAAGGGCATCATGAGCCCTTATTATTTGAGATGGACTATGGGGGTCCTATATAATTATTCCTATTTTCTGGTCGTGCCCGCGTGTGTACACATGTTTCCTAAACACATTGTATACTTTCAGCANGCCAACCCCTATTGTTTACATTATGGGGGTGTGTACGACATGCCATATCTTTCTTTTATCCAAGATCTTGGTTTATATTATCCATATACCAATTTGTGTTCCTCTAATGCAAGTACTTTGCATACTATCTCACATAAATTGCTTGTCGCCCTCCGGCTTTAAGGGCATCATGAGCCCTTATTATTTGAGATGGACTATGGGGGTCTTATATAATTATTCCTATTTTCTGGTCGTGCCCGCGTGTGTACACATGTTTCCTAAACACATTGTATACTTTCAGCANTATATAATTATTCCTATTTTCTGGTCGTGCCCGCGTGTGTACACATGTTTCCTAAACACATTGTATACTTTCAGCATACCAAGTTTGATCGAATTGGTGAAATAGTATGGTAGATATAGCTAATAAACCCTAAATTTTTATATGGTCACCATTTTTAAAATAAGTCCATTTTCCATTTAAATTTCCTGAATAAATCTGGNTAAACCCTAAATTTTTATATGGTCACCATTTTTAAAATAAGTCCATTTTCCATTTAAATTTCCTGAATAAATCTGGCCTACATTATTATTATTATTTATATGCCAAATTTTACAGGAATTGGTTTGGTAGTTTCCGAGATATACAGAAAAAGNCCTACATTATTATTATTATTTATATGCCAAATTTTACAGGAATTGGTTTGGTAGTTTCCGAGATATACAGAAAAAGCTTTATGTGTTCATGTTGCACTACCTTCCAAAATAGCTGACCAATAACATTGCTGATTTCTAAATACAATGCTTACTTCATTTACTATCAACATACTAAATTTGGTTTAAATTGGTTTGATGATTCCTGTGATATAACATAAAGCCCTAAAATTTAAAAATCCGCCATTTTGAAAATAATTATCTTGCGTGAGCTGTAATTACAAAAGTTGGCTGTACTTGCTAAATACTATATTTTGGCCGAGTTAGGTAAAATTTGTTTCACACGTTTTAAAGTTATAATGAAGGACATACATTCCAGACAGATATTCAGGTGATTGCATAAGCCTGTCTCTCCTTTGGAAAGTAGGTTAAATAATAAACAAGAAGTTACTGACAACTAATGCGCCTACTTTCCTCAACATGGGTGAAAATAATTTTTGTTTAAGTTCTTTAAGTTTTAAATGATAGGTAGGCGTTGACGTCTCTTTGATAGCAAAATCATTAGAGATGAAACCAGAAACATATGCAATAGTACCAACACTATAAAAATACACATGTAACTTAACTGGGATTTTAACTCAGCAAAACTAGTAAAATTTAGCTAGTGTGTAATCAACTACATAACAGAGGTAGGATTCTGAGCATCAATTTCGGATGTAATCAATATAATGTTATAAACGATATGGTTCACTAATGGCCATCATTTTGAAAATAAGTGTTTGAGCCACAAAAAAAACGTAAGTTTACATGGCCTACCATAATGCTACTTGGGTGAAAAAGTTTGGTGGAAATCGGTTCATTGCTCTCCGATATATGGCATACAAACCTTATTTTCTTAAACGGGTATATCTTACAAAATTGCCTCAAAAAGATCTCTATACAATGTTTGTAATATGTACTGTCAGCATAAAAAGCTTGATTGAATTTGGTTAAATTGTGAAATAGATATGCTAAAAAATATCAAAATATTTATATGGGCACCATTTTGAAAATCAATGTCTGACACCATTTAAATCATGTAATTTNCAATATAATGTTATAAACGATATGGTTCACTAATGGCCATCATTTTGAAAATAAGTGTTTGAGCCACAAAAAAAAACGTAAGTTTACATGGCCTACCATAATGCTACTTGGGTGAAAAAGTTTGGTGGAAATCGGTTCATTGCTNAAACGTAAGTTTACATGGCCTACCATAATGCTACTTGGGTGAAAAAGTTTGGTGGAAATCGGTTCATTGCTCTCCTATATATGGCATACAAACCTTATTTTCTTAAACGGGTATATCTTACAAAATTGCCTCAAAAAGATCTCTATACAATGTTTGTAATATGTACTGTCAGCATAAAAAGCTTGATTGAATTTGGTTAAATTGTGAAATAGATACGCTAAAAAATATCAAAATATTTATATGGGCACCATTTTGAAAATCAATGTCTGACACCATTTAAATCATGTAATTTTACATGGCATTCTGTAGGCGTTCAAAATTTCGTGGAGATTAGTTTAATTGTTCTGGAAATATGGTACAGCGTGCAATTTACTCACCTGGCACTATTTTTTTCATAAAAAGAAAAAAGAGGATTTCTGTATGCATAATTGATGTTTCTAATAAATACTGTTAGCGTAAAAAGTTTGGTTGAATTTAGTTATAACGTTTCATAGAAATAATATATTAATATAAATTATTTATATAAACACCATTAAAAATGCCTGCCGCACCTAAAATATGTTCATTTACATACCCTACTGTAGCACTACTGGCGTAAAATTTTGGTAGGAATCGGTAGATTGTTCATCAAGATATGGCAAGACACTTCCATTTTTCATTTGACAATTTTCAAAAATGGACAAAAATGTAATGTATTAACACATTCAATTATTGTTATGCATTGTACAATGAACAAAGTTAAATTAAAATCTGGTGCATAGTTTCGTAGATATAGCACACTAAGCTAAAATGTCTTTATAGCTGCCATTCAGAACATATCGTGTGTCCAATACTATAAACAGATAACTAAAAAATAATGGAATCTGAGTTATCTACCCCAGCATATTGTTCCAGTATCAAGCTTTCAAATGCTATAAGATTGTGATATTTACTCAAAATTTGAGACACTTGGCGACCAGTTTCCAAAATAGATGAGAAAGAAAACAAGTTTACATTCAATGCTATTAGCAGACAATTGAAGATATCATTTTTTTGTATTTGGAGGGTTTGCCCTCTCAGGCTCGACAGCATAAAAAAACTATTGTATGTGAACTATGCATGAAAACTTAAATCGCTCTTAACACTAAACATTATATTTTCAGTTACCTGATCATAGTATTGGACCCACGATATGAGACTTGCACACTTAAAACACATTAATTAATATGGCCTACCACAGTACAACTCCTTCGTCAAATTTGTAATAATCCGGTTTGATTGTTTTCTGAGATATGGCACAAAAACTTCATTACTTAATGTGGGGCTATCTTACATAATTGCAGTGAAATGTGGCTTTGTATAGACAAATTTTATGGATATATAATAGATACTGTTACCATACAAAATTAAGTTGAAATTAATTTTTAGTTTCGTGGGTAAACCATACTGAGCTAAAAATTTTACGTGGCCACCATTTTGAAAAGATGTGTCTGGCCAACCCAACGCTCATTAGGTTACATGGCCTGCTATAGTGCTACTTGTTTGCCAAATTTGGTAGAAATATTTTTCTTAGGAGATATGACATAATTTTAATTTGTCTAATTAGATACTATTTTACAAAATGGTGCACAAAATATATATTGTGTGGACATATGTGATGGCTGTAACCTATACTGCTAACATACAAATATACATTAGAATAAATTACATTATTTCGATGATGTAGCATACAAAACTAAAATAATTATATGGCCGCTATGTTGAAAATATGTCTCTGACCTAATTAAAACATACTAGTTAACATCACCTGCCACATTACTACTTGTTTGCCATATTTGGTAGGAATCGGTCACTTGTTTCCCGAGATATTACACAAAAATATTATTTAATTCGTGTAGTGATTTCTTACAAAGGCGGATAAATTTTTCTTTGGTATGCAGGATATTTGTAATAGTTACTGTTAGCATACAAAGTTTGGTTCAAAATGGTTAAACAGTATGGTAATTATACAAAATAAACATTATACTTATATATATATATATGTATGATTGACATTTTACAAATAAGTACCTCATCAATTTCAATTACACATATTTACATGACTTACAATATTATTACTTACAAGTCAAATTTGGCAAGAAATAGTTGAGTAGTTTTAGAGATATATTGTATAAGCTTTATTTTTCGCGTGATGCTATCTTCCAAATGTTGGACCAACAAAAATGTCTATCCCTTAATTCAATGCTTACACCTTGCGCTGTCTACATACAAAATTTGGTTTTAAATCCGTTGATTAATTTCCCAGATATTACATATCACCCCAAATTATGAAATGGTAGCCATTTTGAAGACAAGCTACCGGCATGGTCGAAAACTATAAAAGTGATGTATCCTTATTAATACTATGTGTGTACAGAGTTTGGTGAAATTCAGTTCATGAATTCAATTATTGAAAGGGTGTGACACACACACAGAGGAAAGTGGTCTCATAAGCCTTTCTTTCCTTCGGAAAGTAGGCTAAAAATGAAGTCCATTTATATATGCTATTTACTATTTCACCACTGCCTATAGTTGGCACACCATAATTGGCCAATGAGCATGCTTAAAATGTTTTCTCAGCAGTAAGTAACAGTTGGAATGCCATAAATGGCGCATTAACTTGCTTATAATATTGTAATGCGTTCGCTGCTGCCCATCCCGTGGAAGCAAGTGGAAGTGAAGGACAGCAGTTATATGATAGTGGCGGCAGCAAGTCAAAGGATTGTTTTGAATAAACAGGCGAGCGATAGGCCGGTGGCCATGTATCTGCTACAGAAAAGAGTGGCCTGTCATAAAGGACGCCGCCGCACAAGCCAATAAACTTATCGCAGATCACCTCTCGCTGACCCTGAGAAGCTCATATTTCTCCATTTATCACGCAGTATTGTTGTCTTCATCACTATTACCTTCCCAGAACAACTTGGAATGCCGAGAATGTTCGAGATGGAACCTACCGCAAGAATAAATACCACTTGCGGGCCTCTAAGGAGTGATTGATAAAGAGCCGAGAGTTTTGAGTCTCGTACGACCTTAAACGACATTTGGGCGATTCCTGACCAGCGGGGCGATTCCTGACCAGCGAGGGACGACTGCAGCGATCTGCGAGAGTGCGTTGGTGAGCTTGTGTACAGTGAAAAGTGAGACTGATCTGCGGGACTGTGGACTGGATGCGTGAGTGAAAAGACATTTGGGACGATGGAAATAGACAGTTTTAAGTAAATGTGTGGAAATAATTGGAGCCGTTTAAGGGACATTAGCAAGAGTAAATACTGTGATAGAAACCTTAATTGAAATGGAGATAGTAATTAAATATTGCGCTAAATAATAATGATAGATAGTAGGACGCTCAAACTGGTAGATAACATATGTTTGACTGTCTGCTGCATTGAGAATAAATATAATTATTGAATTTAGTTCATTAATTTTATTAAGACCTCCATCCCTCACGAACAGGGATACGCCCCTCAGGCGTCCATTTAACACTGGTGCCAGAAGTGGGATGGAGGCAATTATTAATTAATAAATTGTAAAAAAATGTTGAGTATAGGCAAGTAGTTAGTGATTTTAAAGTTAATTGATTAATTGCAATAGTTGTGTGTGAAAATAATCAAGACTGTTTTGTACAACTGGCACAGTGAATGTTAACAGGAAAATGTCTGTGGAGATAGGAGCACTGCGAGCATTGATTAAGGGTGAATGAGACTGCAAATATCCTAATTAGTTTTGTAAAAGAAAGTGTGAATGAAACTGTAAATATCCAAATTAATTCGTTAATTGAAACTGTAAATAGAGTAAATGAGCATGTAGACGGGAAAATAGACACTGTAAATTAAAATGTAGATGGATAGGAAAATATATACAGTAAATGAAAATGTTGACAGGAAAATAGAAGGCATTTGCAAGTTAGTGAATGAAAGAGTTGCCTATGTGGACAAGAAGATTGACATTGTAAATGAAAGGATGGACAGTGCCGAGAAAGAAATGAAACAGGAAATAAGTGCAATGAAGAAGAAATGGCAGGAATTTCTTCAGCAGCGGAAATTACCTCTCGCCAAATCGGCAGCCGAGAAAAGTGAAGAAGCAGTACAAGTAACCAACACAGCGACCTCGGAGGAGAGCCACCAGCCTTGTGGAATTGGTGTCGCACAGCCAGGAATGGAGAAGGGGGTCTCAATTAAGCCCACCCCTTAAGATGGCCAGACTTCATGACGGGAGTACCAACACTAGTTTGAAATAGTCGCTACTCTTAAAAGCTGGAACACCGAACAGCGGGCTTACTACCTCGCCGCAGAATTGAGAGGCCCCGCACGGAGCATACTACAATCTCTTCCAGAGCGACATCGACTGGAGTACCCCACACTGGTGTCGGCCTTGGAGCTACGTTTTGGCGACCAATACGTGCGACATGCCCACCATGCACAGCTGCGAAGCAGCACCCAGCGACCAGGGGAGCCACCGCAGAAGCTATGGCAAGACATTGTGCAGCTCTTTCATCTATCTCTGGAAGGGTGTATGTACCAAGGAGGCGCGTGACATGATCGCAATCTGCTTTTTGATAGATGCCATCGCCGACGCAGAGGTACAGCAAGTGGTACGTCTGGCTGCACCCAACATGCAGGACGCCCTGGCATGAAGACTGGAGGTGGAGTCGGCAAGACAGGAGTCCGCACCCCGTTGTCCAGCACGCGCAATGATGCTGAAGAAAGACAAAGACAGAATAACGAAGTCACTGAAGGAGTTGCAGTTGACTTTAAGGAACATCGCTTCCAGGATTCGTGCTACAGAGCTTCGTTGTCCCCGACCCAAATGGAAGGAGCGTTGGTCGTGTGGACAGCTGAGACACCTGAGAGATTGTTGTCCACAACATAAGCAGCAGCCAGTAAATAGACAGCGTGGTGAAGAACAAATGGCCTCGATGAGCGCATACAAGCACTTGCAAGAATAAGTTTCTGAGCTTCGTGTATATGCCCAACAACTGAGATACCCCATCGACGAGCTGATGCTGCAAGCTGCACACCTCACAAAGCAGTTGGAGAATGCACATGATGACCAGCGAGTGCTGTCCAGAAGCCCTGTGCACACTGTGCCATATAACAGTGAAAGGTGCCCATGGCACGGAGCGAGTGATAGGATGACCTCTCTCAGTAGTGGCTCTGAGGTTCAGGGGACAAAGAACTTGAGAAAGGGAGTGAGGCAGTACCAGTGCTTCAGGGTACGTCGGACGAGAATCCAGCCACAACCCACAGCATCCACCACCAGTGCCAGCACTTTTCAGATTGGTAGACATGATCTAAAGTAAGATGGAAGGGGAAATTCCATATTTTGCAGTGTCTGTTCATGACGAACAGGCTTGAGGAGGGAGCAGTATTACGCGCTCGCTGCTTCGCTACTCGCGTGAGTAAATGGAAGTGCAGAGCAGCAGTTATATGATAGCGGCGGCAGCAAATAAAAGGATTGTTTTTAATGAACAGGCGAGTGATAGGCTGGTGGCCACGTATATGTTACAGAAAACCGAGTAACCTTTGATAAAGGATGCCGCCGCCCATGCCGATAAACTTATTGCAGCTAGCGCCTAGCTAACCCTGAAAAGCTCATATTTCTCCATTTATAATGCAGGATTGTCATCACCATTACCTTTCCCAGAACAATTTGGATTGCCGAGAACATTATAGATGGCACCTACCTCAAGTATAAATACCATTTGCGGGCCTTTGAGAAGTGAGTGATAAAAGCCGAGAGTTTGGCGTCCCGTGCGACCTTAAGTCACAGTTGGGCGATTCCGGAGCGGCGAGAGACGACTGCAGCGATCTGGGAGAGTGCGTCGGCGAGCTTGTTTACAGTGAAGAGTGAGACTGATTTGCGAGACTGTGGACTGGATGCGTGAGTGAAACGACATTCGGGACGATGGAAACAGACAGTTTTAACTAAATGTTGGAAATAATTGGAGCAGTTTAAGGGACATTAGTAAGAGTAAAAACCACGATAAAGACTAATTTGAAATGGAGATAGTAATTAAATATTGCACTCATTAAAAATAATTATACTTAATAGGATGCTCAGATTGGTAGATAACACATGTTTGACTGTCTGTAGCATTGAGAATAAATATAATTATTGAATTTAGTTTGTTTATTTTTATTAAAACCTTCATCCCTCAAGAACTCGGATTCGCCCCTCAGGTGTCCATGTAACAATATTTTCCCAGCAGTAGGTAACAGTTGGCATGCCATAAATGGCCCATAACTTTCGAAGCTAATATTTTCCCAACATTAAGTAGCAGTTAATTTTGTCTATCACATGATTGTTGAGCTTCTGCTAAATTATAACTACAATTGTAAAATTACTGGCCAACCTTACGATTATTAAAAAAATATGTGAAATCACTTTTATTGATATAACCTGATTGCAACCATATAAATAATTCTGACAAACATAAATCTAAACGTTTGCCAATTACTGCCAACAGTTGGCCAACTGTTAACTGCTTGTTGTTTGCTATTGGAAACCTCTCACCACACATCTTCTCACCGCACACCCTTTCTTCACACGCCCTCTCACCAGAAAAAAACACTCTTCCAACACCCTCAGCCCTTTCCCCTTACACTCTTTACTAACCCATCACGACCCCTCAATTTGTCTTGGTAACTCAATTTCGGAAATATTTCAAATGTCAGGATGAACCAAGGAGCTGTCTACCACTTTGGATGCAGTGTCACATTAACAAAAGTTATGCATTTAAATATAATTTATTTGACATTTTAATAACAGAAAAACGTTAGTAAACGGTGATACAGAATATCGGATTCGTACTTTTAAGGCAAATTTGAATAATATAGTTGCATTAATTTGAATCTACATACAAACATGAAAGTCTTGAACATCCAAAGAAACTCAAGGAAGCATGGGGCATCGAACCCAGAACCCTTGAGTTATAAAATCAGCACTTTAAACATTCGAATAAGACTCCTTATCGAGTTAGGAAAGTTATAGGGCTACACGAGGAGTACTTCCAATCCTACATCGGCTTTCAAGACCTCGATGATAAGAGCCACCCAAATCTCTTCACTCTCTTCACTCACTCCAACCCTACATTTTTAGCCTATTTTTCGAATGAAAGATAGTCTTATGAGATTACTTTCCTTTCTGTGCTAATGTATGTATATGTGCATGTATGTATATGTGTGTGTCATTGCGTGTGTAACNGCCAATTATATATCTAGGGAGATATGTAATATCTCGGGAACCATTCACCCAAATTATACCAGATTTTTTATGCTGACAGTACATTATGTAAGCATTGAATTTAGGGTTGAATATTTCTGTTTGTCCGCCATTTTGGAAGAAAGACCCACATTAAAAGGAAGCTTTAATTTTATTTATAAAAACTACTCAACTGATTCTCGCCAAATCTGGCACATAAGTAATTATAAAATAAGCCGTATAAAAGTACGGAATTTAAATTGATTGGGCACTTATTTACAAAATGGTGGCAATACAAGCATTTTAGGTTTATTTNTATAAAAGTACGGAATTTAAATTGATTGGGCACTTATTTACAAAATGGTGGCAATACAAGCATTTTAGGTTTATTTTGTATATATACCATACCGTTCAACCAACGTCTACCGATTTTTTAATGCTGAAAGTGCTTATTATAAGCATCTTATATGCTAACAAATAGCCACTTTTATCTGCCACTTTGTAAGATAGCACCACATGGATTAGTGAAGTTTTAATGTCATATTTCAGGGAACAATTAACCGATTCAAAACAAATTTTGCAAACAAGTAATACTGCGGCAGGTGATGCAAACTGGTACTTTTTTAAGTAAGTCAGACACGTATTTAAAAAATGGCGGCAATATAGACTTTTTAGCTTGGTATGCTAGATCATTGAATCCATATAGTAAAGTCTAACTTAACTTTGTAAGCTGGCTGTATATACGTATTACAGCCATAAAATGTGTCCACACAAAGACTCTTTTGCCTGCCATTTTGTAAGATGATATCACATGAAAAATTACAATTTTTTGTCACATCTCTAGAAAAAANAGACTCTTTTGCCTGCCATTTTGTAAGATGATATCACATGAAAAATTACAATTTTTTGTCACATCTCTAGAAAAAAAAATAGATTCCCACCAATATTTGCAAATAAATAGCACTGTGGCAGGCCATGTAAACTGATAGATTTGAGTGCGTCAGACAATTTCCAAATAAACATTTAGCTCAGTATGTTATATCTACAAAACTACAAAATAAATTTAATCATAACTTTGTATGCTAACAGTATCTGCTGTTTTAAACATCAAATTTATATATACAGAGTTTAAATTCTCCGCCACTTTGTAAGATAGCCCCAAATGAATAAATAAAGTTTGTATGCCATATATTGGAAATTACTCAACTTATTCCTACCAAACTTGGCAAACAAGTTGTACTGTTATGGGAAACTTTAATTTATATGTTTTACGTGAGCCAGACACTTACTTTCAGAATTTATTGCTATAAAAACATTTTAGCTTAGTATCCTAAATCAAAGAAACTATATAATCAAGTTAAACCTAACTTTGTATACTGGCAGTATCTATGCCAATCTTCGAATGAGCTAATGCATAACAATTATGTCCTCCATTTATAAAGGTTACCACAAGAAAAACAATTTAGATTTTATGCCATATCTCGAAGACCAATACACCGATTCGCACCAAATTTTACACTCAATCAGTGTTACAATAGGGTATGCAAACTTAAACTATTTTAGTTGTATCAGGCCTATTTTTAATTATTTTTAATGGCATGAATACAAATAATTTTGGTTAGCATATTAAATCTATTAAACAAATCAACGAAATTCTATCAAATTTTGTACACTAAAAGTATTCATTATCAGCATCAGTTATGCATACAGTGGTAATATTTTTCCAGCCTTTTTGCAAAATAGTGCAGGGTGATAAAATCAAACATATTGCCATACTTCTTATACAATTCAAATAATTTCCACCCAATTTCGCACACCATTAAGTGTTACAGCAGGCCCTGTAAACTTACATGCTTTAGATGATGTCAGACATTGATTTTAAAAATGTTGGATATATAAATATTTTGATAAGTTAGTCGTATCTACTAAACAATTTGACCAAATTTAACCAAAATTTATACGTTGACAGTATCTATTAGAAGTATCGTATACAGAACCTTTTTTTGGGCAGTTTTGTAAGATAGTGCCAAATAGTATAATTAAGTTTTTCTGCCATATCTCAGGAACCAATGAACTGATTTTTACCTATTTCTTCACAGAATTAGTACTAATGTAGGGCCATACAAAATTAAGTGTTTTGAGTGGTTCAGAATGCTATTTATTTTCAAAATGATGGGCCTGTTAATATTTCAGATTAGTAAACATTATTCAAAACATTAGACTTATTACATCGGAAGTTGAATCTCCAATTCCTACCTCTGTAATGCATATAATTGCATTCTAGCTTATGGTACAATTTTTTCTAGGTTTGAGTTTCAGGAAAGGCACATGTGTATTTGTAATTGTAACCAGTGGCGGCCGGTACCTCCAGCTGGCTAAGTGCTATATTAATTCATTTTTCCCGAAACTTGGAAAGGGCATCCGGGAGTTTCTTTCCCAGAGACATTTTAGTTTTAAACGTTAAAAATAGTGATATTTAGGTATATTTGTGGCAAAATCATCTCGTATACAATTACCAAGAACTCTGCATTTTTTTTTAGCACGAAAGTATAACCTTAATATAAATTCCTTAAATTTATGCCATTAAGTAATTTTTCCACACCATTTCATCAAATATTTTTGTGTGATTATATTGGCAACAAAAACAGTTGTATTGTTTCTAATACTAAAGTTCAACCTTTCATGGAACACAAACATTCAGCGGGAAAATTTAAATAGTCTGTCCACAGTTAAGTTTGAAATTTTTAAAAAGTAACTGAGATTTAAAAATGTGTTTTAGAAGAATGTTTAATTTTTGAAGTTGTATTTTTATGGTATGATAACTGTACACTATTATTAATTTTCCATAAAAAATTTTTATCATAAACTTATTCATACATATATTGACGTAAAATACTTTCCAAAATAACTCATTTAAACGTGGACAAATTAGCTTCTTCTCGACAAACATATTCAGCACTCCCTACTGCCATCATTCCAGCAACAGTTAGAAGATGTACTGTCTAGACATGACATCATAATACACACATACCAACATCACTAACCCAAATGAGCTATACAGCATAGAGTAAATAAAGTACTCTTACCGAGTGGACACTCAATGTTATCCAATGGGGAGTTTTTTTTTTCGCAATCGCAATAAGAAAATGCAAACTTGACAAACACAAAATCGAATTCGCTGCTCCTTTAAAATTCAATATACGCACAGTTCAACTCACTTGTGATATATATACCTATTCATAACTTGTTTATACAAAACGCTTAGCCATTTACTTGCATTTCAAGTACATATAGTGAACAAATTTTGTTGAAAAATTGTTGGGAATTTTGTTGTTTGCAAGCAAAGTGCAGAATATGTTATGCTTTTTTCTAGCTCTAGAAGCTAAAATTTTCTTTATTTTAGTTGCAATGTTTTCAGAGTAATGTATTTTTACATTACCAGTCTTTATTTTTATATTTGAACCAACATAATTCATTTCAACAAATTTTGGACTTTGTTAGGATGTTTCCATCGTGTGGTTTGCCTAAACATTTTCTCTGTATTTGCGCTTTGCAAAATGACGTCGCATTGGCTTATGTAAAAAAATTCATAAATAACCACGAATACATATTATTACAGAAGAGCAAAAATAGTTTCCAATTTCCGTAGGACAAAACGGGTACAGTAGTAGCATTCGCTGCAATAGAATTTAAGAAAATATTTCAAACATAAGATTTAATATTGACACTGCCCTGCGTTATTGAAAACGAATACTGGAGTAAATGAATTATTTACTCACAAATTCACTCCCAAACACACTTCCTGAAGCCAAGCCACGCCATTTTTATGTTTGTCATGAATACCACTTTGAAAGTCGTGAAATGCACAAAAAGTGCATGAAAAAGAGTGCAAGGGATAAATAATAATAATGAAAAAATTTCCCTACATAAAACTATATTAACCTATGTTTAAAATTAAGGCATTTTTTATGCAAGCAAAGATTTTATCAAAAATGTTGTAATTCACAGTAAATTTGTTTGTCTGTAAGGTTTGATTTAGCATATAGCAATTGAAAAATGTATTCAGACATGTCCTATAGAGTGTCCACCACCTGCTCTACAGTATGCATACAAACACTCAAAATTTAGATTTACTTACAGCTTACCTCATATTCAAAGTCTTGCTTCAGAAGAAATTATGCTTGCACGGTACGTTGCAGAGTCGGGTGATGTTATGTTCTCATAGGACTTCATGTTTGTATAATATTTCTATTACAATTGTATACTTCATATACTGGAACCTAAATTATTTGTTTTTATTTTTTCTTGGAATTCGGATAAAATGTTCACATTATCGCATTTTATAGACCCCGAAAAAAAAATNTATTTGTTTTTATTTTTTCTTGGAATTCGGATAAAATGTTCACATTATCGCATTTTATAGACCCCGAAAAAAAAATACAAAGTTAAAAAAATTAGTAAACTAACAGAGGAGAGATAAAATTTAGCTTAGTTATTTAATCATGAATTTATTTTTACTGTGCCCAAATTTTTTGACGTTACGAATAGCAGAAACGAAACTGTTTAGAGCTACATTGTAAAAAGTAATTTCATTTAGTTTTAAAATACTTGTTACTTCTTAAAAATAAAATCCATAGGGCGACTTTTCACAATTACAAACTATTCAATCACTCTGTTGTTAACGTCGGAAATATTTTTTATCATTTCTTTTTCTATTGATAGCACTGCCAATGCATTTAGGATAGTGTTCCTCAAAAATGTATTTACCCTTTTTAAAGCTGAAAAACAACGTTCTGCTTCAGCAGTTGTCATTGGTGTGGTAAGTAACATACAAAGTATTTTAGTTACTTCTTAAAATGTGTTCTGTGTGTTGTTCTTCATAATGAAATTCAAGAACCGTAAAGTGCCGTGAATTTGTCAAAAATTCTGTTTTTCATACAAAAGAGAAAGTTCGGTTTTCAGTCTTTCTTTGCTTAGAACAGGATAAGTTGTCACAGAAATATATAGTTGTTTATCAGGAAAACTAGATGAATAAGCAGGAGAGTTTCTACCATCCATCAATTTAGCCGCATCATAATGCTCCAAGTTTTCGAACCTGTCTTTTGCATGAGTGATAGTTACATCACAAACTTATTTTGCAGCCGTACTTAAATATTCACGCTTACATCGTTTAGATGCACATCAGTCTTTTAATCAGCTTTAAGGTCACTGTAAATAGTTTCAATGATATCACACACACAATGTAGAGCTTGCACAAAACATTCCAGCCCGTTTTTAATCCTTAAAGAATCCGCTTGGCGAGACTGTTTTTGTTGGAATAGAATGTCAACATGAGGCATGATTCTGAGAAAAAATGAGAGCCAGAATTAAATTCGTTATCCTTAAGAAAATGACTGAAACACAGGCCTTGGATACAGTTTATTTGCTCTGGTCACTCTCTAGTTTTTAAAAACACTCTATTAACGCATCCTTATTTTCATATATTATATTTATGATTTTAGACTTAAAATTACACCTTTTTTGAAATGCCATTGGAATCCCACGTGCCACTTTCTCTTCTAACACAGCCAGTCGTTTGGGCGAATAAAAAAAAACAACTGGTATGCCCCGATACTAGAGAATAATACTCTGGTAGGTTTATTTTGTGAGGCACACAGCCTAATTATCAGATTTAACTGATGTTCGTAGCAGTTTGTGAAACGGGCATTATTAAACACATCTCTTATTTTAGCTTGTACTCATTTATTTTTCCACACATGACTANGCAGTTTGTGAAACGGGCATTATTAAACACATCTCTTATTTTAGCTTGTACTCATTTATTTTTCCACACATGACTGCAGCCCCCTCAAAACATTGTGCTATATGTTTCTCCTTTCACCGATTAACGGACATATTTCTTTAAGGATGCATTCTGAAATAGCTTTGCATCTTGCCCTTCTGGATTCAAAAAACACCAAAATCTTTCATTAACTTTTGCACAATATTTATATCTTAAAACTAAACCAGTTTAAGTTCGATCTGAAAAGTCGGTTGTATCATTGGCAATGAGAGCGACATATTTAGCCGAATAAATCTCATGTTCAATTGCTTCCCGATAGATCTCCAACATACAATCCCGCAATTCATTTTGAATAGTTTTTGAAGTACCTTTAAATACGTTCCTACTTTCCACATGATACTTGATAGCAGAGTCTACGCTACCGATTAAATCAATCAGACCCCTAAATATTCCCAGGTTATTTGATGTTTCTGATTCGTCATGACCTCTAAGCACCAGTTCAAAAGCACCTCAAAATCGTACACAGACAATAATCTTAGATAAAATGTAACGATTTTTTTCTACTTGCTCATTACGTTTTTGTATTGATAAACAATAAGCGGTATCAAGCTGAGTAGCTATGTTAACCTTGCCAATGTCGGCCAGATTAAGTACATTTGCGATATGTTTGGTTTCCAGAGTGCCTTTAATATATTACTTTGAGTGCCCTAAGTCGTTAACACCTTTCGTACTCTACGAAGGTTCTCCATGGAACAATACACATGGAAAATCAAACTATGCATTTCTTACTGGACAGCAGCAAATTCACGATGTTTCATCGATAAGCCTTTGCCGAGCTACATGGCTTTGAGAGTGGCCGCATCATCAGTCTCTGAGAGGCAGGTTGGATGTTTCGGTGTATTGCCCACCACTTGAACCATTCCGCCTACACTGTGAGTCGATGTTGGATGCAGTGGAAACAGGATGGTACACACACTCATCGAGAAGGCTTGGGTCGAACCTGGCAGTTCACCAGCAGGGAGGATCGTTCCACTGTGTGAAACGCTGTAAGCATTCCATGGGCGTCGCTACGCACCATCCAGGGACATGTTACGGTAGCTGGGGATATGACTGTGTCCACCAGTGCCATATCCATGCGGCTAGCAGAGAGGGATCGGTTGTCTCGGCGTCCTGTAGGATGTCAACCATTACGATATGAGCATAGCCAAGTATATGTGATCTACTGTCAGGAGCGGGTAGCATTGCAGCTTGTATATTGGCGACAAGGGGTGTTCAGCTACAAATCACGATTCTTTTTAGATATAAACGACTGCCGAATTTGAGTTTCGAGATGTTCTGGCCAGTGCCATGATCCACATTTCATTATACAGCAGAACACCACCCCAACAAGAGGTGTCATGATGTGAGGTGCCATTTCCTATGATTCCTGCACCCCACTGGTGATGATTGAAGGAATCCTGAGAGCATGGTGATATACACAAAAGAAAATCAAAACACATTGTTCTGAAGTTTGGTAAATATTTAGTTTTGTAAACAAAGTGATACTGAATGTTTACACTGAAATTTATACAAAATAACTCCAATTAATATGATTAAGTATGCATTCAGTACCTCTTTCAAATGCACAAGTTTTGCTCATGATACATTAAAGTCTATGTCGACCTAATTAATCATCTGACTGGTTTTGTGTTGCCTCATTTGCACATGTGGAGCACAAGAATATTTCATTATAAAAGGACTCGCAATCTTCTGTGTGTGGTATGCAGTTATGTAACTTGCTGAAGTTATAAATTTTTTTTTGTTAATCGGGATTAAACCTGCAGGACACGCTACATTTGCTGTAAGAACAAGGTCAGAAAGTATGCAATTCAGTATTCTGAAATGGTTCTTGATGAGTGAATCAATGAAGGTTCTTGCCACAACAAGTCCAGCATTATCACTTGCGTAACTAAAGTGCATGGACTGGTTTGGTTTGAGCTTGTTTTCTGGTCTCTAGGAACATATTAACCATAGGACTCTTGTAACCACACTGTCCTTTTAAAATACTTAGCCACCATTACTTGAACTCAAGAATTCTGATGGAATTTGGTATCACAACAATGAAGTATCTCTTTCACGATGATGATACAATCAACTCAACATACTCCTTGATGGTGTACACTCTGTCGTATATCCTGATTTTTCTTTTGAGTAATGAGAAGCCCCTATCGCAGGGCAGGAAATAGTTGCCTCTTATTGGGAAATAGTGGTCGATGTGTCTAAAAAATTTTAACGAGGTTAAAGCTGACATAATTCTGATGAATGTGTGATTCTTATTTTGTGCACCGCAGCAATCAGGACATATGTACAATTCATTGAAGTTTAGAGCGCTACATGGTGTGAGCAGGGTAATTATCCTGGATTTGTGCNAGCCCCTATCGCAGGGCAGGAAATAGTTGCCTCTTATTGGGAAATAGTGGTCGATGTGTCTAAAAAATTTTAACGTGGTTAAAGCTGACATAATTCTGATGAATTTGTGATTCTTATTTTGTGCACCGCAGCCATCAGGACATATGTACAATTCATTGAAGTTTAGAGCGCTACATGGTGTGAGCAGGGTAATTATCCTGGATTTGTTCNATCAGGACATATGTACAATTCATTGAAGTTTAGAGCGCTACATGGTGTGAGCAGGGTAATTATCCTGGATTTGTTCTGTTTCTCAAATACATAGCAACTGTATAAGGCTGAATCTATGCTACAATTGCATGAACTTGTGTGGTTATTTGCTACCACTTATAACTGCTGACGTGAACCAGGCGTTCACTGGTACCTTTGTGCCCACTGTGACTGCCGCAGTAGTGTCCTCCACTCCAGATGNCTGACGTGAACCAGGCGTTCACTGGTACCTTTGTGCCCACTGTGACTGCCGCAGTAGTGTCCTCCACTCCAGATGTACCCCACCAGCAGGCATGTGGGCAAGAGTGATAGTGTATTCAGTGTTATAATCAGTCAGCGTTCGTCAATATCGTGACATCAGCGCGACATAATTGATCGGAGTGCATCAGTACAGTTATTCAGGGTTATATGTAGTTATTCAGTGTCATAATTATCAAGGGNGCATCAGTACAGTTATTCAGGGTTATATGTAGTTATTCAGTGTCATAATTATCAAGGGTATTTGTTCCATGTGTGTAAATTGCACCAGTGTCATTAATTATTCAGAGCTTAATAATTTAATAATTATTATTTATTGGTTCAGTGGATCTATTCAATATCTTTATATCATATTTATCGTGTTGAAATACAGTCATCACATACCCAGCCAGCCAGGGACATGTGACATTACTAAGTTGGCAATACAGTGGCTGCTGCAATGCAAATATTTAATATTAATATAACCCTGATTTATTGTGTATTTGTGCAAGGGTTATTGTGTTTTATTATGTAAGTTGTATAGGGTAATTGTGTTTGATTATGTTAATCTAAGGTGTATCATTTTTTTACATCTCATTAGCATTTTTAAGTCGCATTTATGTTTCATATTTCCACCGCTTGGCGCCGGCCGCGCTCAGGTAGCGGGAGCCGGCGCAGTTCTCAGTCAGTACGCTTCATCACTCCAACACGGGCGGACGTGGTAAGTCTCTCGTTTCACAAGAACCTCGGTGCCAGCCCCTGGGGCTGCAACCTCACTCAGTAATCGTATCATCACATCATCCACGAAATAACTTGTATTTTATGTTACATCGCACCGAGGGGAGAGCAGCGTCACGCGCCTTAATTAATCGTAATCCATTAGTGTGTTGCATTGTACGACCACGCGGTCACCACATGTCTGTTCTGTTAAGTGTTCAATAAAATAATCATCTTTCATATAACCAATAGTGCGTTCATTTATCCGGGTGTGAGCAGTGGCCATACAGCTGGCATTTTCCTATTATCTGACGGTGTGTTACCTCGAGCCCCCTAGGGTGATTAACCACGACCCGATCTCATTGCTCAACACTGAGCTGGCGCCCGGCACTTTCACAGCTCGAGGGACACCGCGCGCCCAACCGTCTCCCTTCGACAAGGGACGTACCGAGCGCACGTCACTACCTTCCAGCATATTACTGCTATTGCTAACTCATTTTTGCCAAAATGTGGACTGATGGGATTTCTCAAATACATGATTAATTTATAATACAAAAACGTTGAGTATAATGAGAACCCATATTCTTGTCGCATGCAAGTAGGTCCCATTTTGTAGAAAGCAAAGTTGCCCTATCACTGAGGTTGTTCTACCAAAGTTCTTCGCCTACGAAGTCGTTACTACAAATCCCATGCCAAACAACTAATTTTTTTTAATACTTGATGTTATAGAAGGTAAGTTAATAGATAAAAATCTCAAGCCATTAAGCATATTCGACTTTCATTGTCTCTTAAGTAAAAGGGACCACGAACTTGATCGGAAAACCAAGAAAAAGCATTTTAAACCTTAAAGAAAAACAACTGTAAGAAACCACGAGACCTAGTGAAGCGAAAGTGGAGACATGCAGATAATGAAAATACACGAGCTGCAAGAATAATAAAAATACTTAAAGACGTAATGAGTGCGAAAAAATACAGTTTTTTTGCATTGAGCAACACAGTGACCTTAAGTCTCTAGTGATATAAACATGTTACATTTAACCACAAAATAATCTCAAGCGTGTATATATATATATATGTATGGACAAATATATGAGTGTGTGTGTGTGTGAGAGAGAAAACAATTGGACGTTTGTTGTAAGTACACTCCATGTAAGGTTATTCTGTAATACCTCCCCACCCAGATAGCATGTAAGCTTGTGGCAAGCTTACCATTTGTCTTGAATTTGACTTGCCGAGTATGCTTGTCATATGTGCGATTCAAGCTTGNACCATTTGTCTTGAATTTGACTTGCCGAGTATGCTTGCCATATGTGCGATTCAAGCCAAATTTATCATGACTGGCATGTACTTGCTAATTATAAGCTTGCAGATGTATTGAATTATGCATGTAAGTTGCCAAAGTAAGCTTGTAGCAAGTGTAACTAATTAAGCTTGCTACATGCTTTATTTGTGGAGATTGATTCTAACTCTTTGGCTAGTCTAACCTGCTTGATTAAAGTTTACAGGCTTGCTATGACAAGTTTGATTCAAGCTTGAGTCAAGCCTATTATGCTATTGGGGTCAAACATGATCAAAATAACAGTTGGGTCCATTGAAAACAACATAGGCATCGCAGCTGAAGATAATTACACTATACCAACCTCACACGATGGTGCTGCTGGACCCACCATCATAGTGTCCATAATGTGTTTAATTTGCTGTCATAAGCTGACCATTTTCATGTCGATCACTGTAAAAATATTATTCCTAATGGGAATGCAGCTGCTTAAATAGCCGTTTCCTAAGTAAAAAAGTCCAGAATGACCAATGAAAATTAATACAACCTTGCCTCAACTCATGTTTAAACCACACTATTATATTCCTTCCCCCTCAGTACACCTAATTCAAAACATTCATTTTCAGGCATCGTTCACAAAANTAAACCACACTATTATATTCCTTCCCCCTCAGTACACCTAATTCAAAACATTCATTTTCAGGCATCGTTCACAAAACATTGAATTTACGCCCATGAAACTCGCTAGGATAGCTCAATCCCTAACAAGCATATACATATATTATAACATTTGGTCATAAGACCTTTTTCTTTAAATTTTTATGTTTTCAATATGTAAATTTATATTATTTATTCAATTGATACAAAATTAATTTCTGTATCAGTAGTAAAATCTTTAGTCAACTTTAATTTTAAAAAAGTACGCTTTATGTAATTAGTTACCACTGTTCCATCAACAGTGTAATTTATAGCCACCCCTGACAGAAAAAATGTAGAAATTATTATGTGGAACACATAAGCAGCAAAAACTTTAGCCAANAATTTATAGCCACCCCTGACAGAAAAAATGTAGAAATTATTATGTGGAACACATAAGCAGCAAAAACTTTAGCCAACATTGGCAGAAAATAGTAATTTTGCGAAATTTTAATTAAGAGAGGATAAAAGATACTAAATCCATGAACGGTGGAAGGGGTTCAACTCCAGCAACAGATCCACTTTAAGACTGTTTGAAGTAACCATCATTGCACATACAAAAGCATAATATGTTTGCCTTCTGCAAAAAAAAAAANCACTTTAAGACTGTTTGAAGTAACCATCATTGCACATACAAAAGCATAATATGTTTGCCTTCTGCAAAAAAAAAAATTATGACGACAAAAATTTCCAAATGTGTGCTCTCAATCAGGCAAGAGCCAAGCTGTATTAAACCTNAATTATGACGACAAAAATTTCCAAATGTGTGCTCTCAATCAGGCAAGAGCCAAGCTGTATTAAACCTACATCCCCCACACACTTTACAAACCAGTATTTAGTATATTTCTTGTGTAAGTGGAAAATGCGGCACATGCATACATTTATGNCCCCACACACTTTACAAACCAGTATTTAGTATATTTCTTGTGTAAGTGGAAAATGCGGCACATGCATACATTTATGCACCCACACACACATGTTCATGAGAACAGATGTATTACCCTTCAATCCTTATGAAACACGGGAAAGGAAGGCACAGTATTTCTCCCAGAGATGAAAGTCTAGGGAGTTACTTACAGAAATATTCCACACTATTTATTACAGCGCAGAAAGTTCCCAAAGAATCGCAATATTAATAATTTTGCTCAAATCAAAGTTTACACTCAACTATGAAAGTAAATGCATAGAACATGTTAATCTCTACACACATGGAATTTTAACCAATCACTGCTGGTCCCTTTGTGATGTTTCCCACTTGCCCAAATGCAATGAAGACACCCATCTTGAAAACTTATTTTTCTCTCCCCAATAATTTTTTTATTTATAGCCTGCATACAACCTAGGAAATAACAAAACTGTAATGCACTTTGGCGAGATGTGAACCATCAAATAGATGTAGGTATTTTGAAACATATATTATCTTACATCACTTCGAAGCCAAGACCTTAGCTTTGAGCAATCAAAATCTGGAATCTTCCTCTATTCGGGAGGAAAAACTAAAATCACAACATGTAAAAACCTATGCTGGAAATTACATGTTCTGTAAAAAAATACACACACTGGTAAACACAGATACGTGAAAATAACTATGTTGAACACAAATATTTATTTAGTATCAACAAATCACACAACAACTTTGTAAAGCTTTCTGCAAGCCAAGCTAAGATTTTGCATTTGACCTGTATGCATACCAGTCTAATGACACGAGAAAATTGTAATAAATCACCCCATTACTTATTCTCTTCTTACTCGAAATGACAATATTTACTTGTGCTGACACTCACACACATATACACTGAAGAGCCAAAAAAACTGGCACACCTGCTAATATTGTGCAGGGCCCCCCGAGAACGCAGAAGTGCCGGAAGACAAGACGACGTGGCATAGACTCGACTAATGTATGAAGGTATGCAGGAGGCAATTCACATCATGAATCCTGCAGGGCAGTTTACAAATCCAATCTGCACCAATTTGAGAAAGGTTTGCATGTCTGTCATGTTTAATGATTCTCGTCAGTCGTCGTTTGTCCCGTTCTTTGACGATCTTTTTCCGGCCGCAGCGATGTCGAAGATGTGATGTTTTACCGGATTCTCGATATTCACGGTACACTCGTGAAATGGTCGTACGCGAACATCCAAATGTTATCGCTACTTCGGAGATGCTATGTCCTATCTCACGTGCGCCAATTCTAACACCACGTTCAAACTCACTTAAATCTTGATAACCTGCCATTGTAGCAGCAGTAACCGATCTAGCTGCCGACCGCATCGCGTTACTCTGATTGGTTCCATACCTCTGTTATTTGCATACGTACGTCTATACCAGTTTTTTTTTGGCTCTTCAGTGTATATGTGTGTGTATATTCCAAAACTGTTATTATGAGTTTATACCTACAGTTTACACAGTGTTATAATACACGAGACAATCATAATTGTGCTAAACTTCTTGGAAATAAAATTGGAAGAAAACATAAACCACACTTTCTGTGAAGATGGTATATGCCTCCTTTCAGGAAAAGAGATACAAGATTAGAGTTCAGAAAACAAAGTGCTGTACATGCCANTCCCGTTCTTTCACGATCTTTTTCCGGCCGCAGCGATGTCGAAGATGTGATGTTTTACCGGATTCTCGATATTCACGGTACACTCGTGAAATGGTCGTACGCGAACATCCAAATGTTATCGCTACTTCGGAGATGCTATGTCCTATCTCACGTGCGCCAATTCTAACACCACGTTCAAACTCACTTAAATCTTGATAACCTGCCATTGTAGCAGCAGTAACCGATCTAGCTGCCGACCGCATCGCGTTACTCTGATTGGTTCCATACCTCTGTTATTTGCATACGTACGTCTATACCAGTTTTTTTGGCTCTTCAGTGTATATGTGTGTGTATATTCCAAAACTGTTATTATGAGTTTATACCTACAGTTTACACAGTGTTATAATACACGAGACAATCATAATTGTGCAAAACTTCTTGGAAATAAAATTGGAAGAAAACATAAACCACACTTTCTGTGAAGATGGTATATGCCTCCTTTCAGGAAAAGAGATACAAGATTAGAGTTCAGAAAACAAAGTGCTGTACATGCCAAAAAAAAAACAATATATTCCCATTAAATACTATTAAAGAAATTGTGTATTTAATGGAGGTAATACAAGTAGCCTCCCATAAGTAAAAATATGTTCTTATTGCTTAATAACAGAAGTATAATTATAAGCAGTTTAGAACTGTGTGCCATACATATTCTCGTTTCTGAATGCTCACGATATTTCGAGGTGAATAAAATTGTTAAAAAGCAAGTTTCACGCTTTATGTGAAGAGTGAAGAGTTTTGAGCGGCTCTTAACATCGAGGTCTTGAGAGCACACTTGATGTATATGGATACATAAATACATTGCGATATTCGGAATTCGTGTTATAAATTACCTTCGCTTGTCAAGGAGCCAGAATCTTCAAAACACGCACGTACATTGATGATATTTCAGCTCATACATTTTAGTTTTTGCAGTCATATGCACAATATATTTATTGTATTATTGAGTGCAGACTATCCCCCTGCCCCAATCACATGCATCTATTCTCGGCGCAGCGTGGGTGGATCACCACGATTAGACCTACCCCAACAAGCCCCTCCCCAAGGCGGGCCCAAGTCGCCAGGTAGGTAGAGGCGATGATTGTCAGCTTGACCTAACCTGGCATCACCATCCCTCCCCTGCTGAAGGGGCGGCAGCTGTGGGCTATTTCACAAAATTTATGGCCATCTCCTCACCTAGCACAAGCCGACATGGAAGAATGTTCTCGGTCAGGGCGCCTGTCCCTCTACGCTGATTGAGTGTATCTCAATACTTGTCTGTGGTAGCATACCAGTGCTCAGCTGTTATACTCATTTGGTGGTTGTGCACGACCGTCTGGTGGGTTATCCTATGGCAGACTGGGAGGGAGCTGTGCTGCAGTGCTATTAAACATGCCATTATAGGTCATGGATAAAAATATGGGCCATAGGCTCCACAAGCAAAGGTTCCCTGTGGAGGAAAGCATCTGGGTGCTTGAGGTGTCATGAAAGTACCCTTCCATAGTATCTGATCCTGGCATCCTGCCAAGACTTTAAAAAGGGTGGATGGAGGATTATACATAGACACTCTCCATCAAGGTGACCCAAGGTTACTCGAGTGGTGCTTCAGCAACTGCTCCCCTGGGTTTAAGCAGATCGGGCTATGCGAGCAGTCCCTATGCTACCTGGCTTCCTCGTGGCTGGGAAATGGATATCTGCCCTGATGGTCAGAGCCATGACCAAGTTCCGACCACTAGGCAGGGTGTTGAACTACTGAACAGTCAGGCCATTTGTGACCCAAATCCAGAATTTCATCATAAAGAAATTCATGGAATGTTAAAAGAGAAGAGACAGTGTTAGTTCAGTCACTCCCTTCAAGTGGTTGTGTGTGGCTGGTGCACCCTTTGGCTGTGGGTGAGCAGAAGTTGACACCTGATGGGTCTCAGCTTCTTTTACAATGTCCTGTCATGCCTTTTCAACTGGGTTGGGAGCGACCACTCATGTCCTTCCTCTTTCCCTCTTAGTTCTGATGGGGGAGGAGCAATGGAAGACCTGCAAAGGGTCGTGGTGGTTTTACTAAAATTCTCCTTCGAAGATTTTGATCAATTTGGGAGGGATAGTGCAGGCTCGTCTTCTGGTCCTTGGGTGGCTGCCGCTTCTGCCACTCAATGGTGGTTGAGCAGCTGTGTCTCAGCTTCATACCTCCATTGGTAGCGTGTAGGATGGGGTTCCCCAGCTATGGGTGTGCCTAGTGCTTTCCCTTAGTTCGGTGGGGGCTCTGCCATTTTCCCCACAGGGGACAATTGAGCATCTGAGTTGGCTAACTCGCAAGGGTCATGGAAAGTTAAGTAGAACGACGAGTGATAAGTTGGTCCCACAGTGGTTTTCTCCTGTGACCGATCATAGGGTTGGACTTGTGGGGGCAGTGGTTGGGCCAAAGCCCGGCATACCCAGAGTTTTCCCAATGCCATAGAAGGCTCTATGCAGTGAGCTGCATCATTTCTGTGGTGCTGACATGGGCAGTTATAGGGTGCGGGGGCAAGATCCAAAGACCAAGGAGCTCTGGTGCAAGAGTCTCAAAGTGTTGACAGAGTGGTTGAACATGCATGGGAGTGTCACCCCTTATGGGTTCACATGTGTCTAACTACTATAATGTTAGCCTAATATTTCCATTGGTGATCGGGTGTATATTGATGTCCCTGCTCAGTGGGAGGGCTGTCTCCATAAATGATAGCCTAATCGGCTGGTGTTTGGGTGATGTTAAACAAGCATTATTACATTTATGCTGCTATAAATACAGCTATGTCTAGAGGGTCAGCAGTCTGTGATAGCCATCTGGCGAAGTGCAATAAAGTTATATCTGGATTGAAAAGAGATGGGAATAAATATACGAGTGATGCAGACTTGATTATAAATACTCATGTTGTCAGATATAAAATACATAATTTTTAAAATTAGTGCCATATGTCTTAATAAACTTTTTATAAAGTCTGGTTTTAAGTAATGGATTGTGTGAATTTCTGTGAGGAGAAATAGAATCATATAAATATTAGCTGTAAATAGCAAGTGATAGCCATTATTGTCTAGACAGCAGGCTAAGAGTATTTTGGATTGTTTGTAAATACAATAGGAAATTATCGTTATATATTAAATTTTCTTAAGATATCCATCCCTTAAAGAACCTGGCTATACTCACAGAATTCGAAAAATTGTAACACTGGTGTCAGAATTCGGGTGTAGGCATATTTTTAACTATTTGTTTTATAAACAAGGTTATATATTAGGCTGTTAATTATGAGGATAAACTTGTAAAGGTAATAATAGTTGTATTGTTAGGCTGCAAAATTAGTAAAATTTTACAACCACTAGCAAGGAAAGTGGCGATAGGTATAAAAGAATTGTAAGCTTTGGTTGAAGGACTGAGTGGCCAAATAATGAATGTTATTGCAAGTGTTAAAACTTATGAATGAAAATAGTGTAAACAAAACTGTAAATACGCAAATAAATAACATTAATAATAATCTAACTATATTTAGAGAATCTGTAAATATTCATATAAATAGCATAAATTAATAATATAAATAGCAAAATTAGAAGTGTTAGTGAGCTAGTAGAAAATAAAATAAACAATATTAATTAAGCAATGGACACGAAAATAGACATTGCTAGCGAAGTGGTTGACAAACTGGACAAGAAAAAAGACGGATTGAATAAGACTCTAAATAAGAAAATAGACACTGTACAAAAATGTAGACAGACATACAGAAGGTATTAGCGAATTAGTTAATAATAAAATTAACTATGTGGACAAGACATTTGAATGTGTAAAAGATATAATGGGCAGTGTCGAGTGCATGGTGTTACAGGAGGTAAGCGCACTTAAGCAGGAATGGCAATAATTCCTACAGCAGCAGGGAAGAAGACATGCAGTGGCTGAGGAGGAGCTGAGAATTACCACCACTGAACCGATGGGTGCTAGCAAAGAGGAGAAAATAGAGGCTGTAGCCAATACAGCCATCGCAAGAGAGTTCTTCGGTGTATGTACATCTCAGTCAGAGGTGGGTGATGGCATCACAATTAAGGCCCCCCCCTCCCACTTCGATTGACAGAATCCTTGGCACAAATACCAGCAACAAGTCAAGATTGCCACTGCTCTGAATGGTTGGACTGATGAGCAACGAGTTTACTACATCGTGGCTGTACTGAGGAACCCTGCACTGAGTATACCGCAGTCCCTGCCAAAAATACATTGACTGGAGTATTCCACACTTGTGACGGCCATGCAGTTGCATTTTGGTGACCAATGCTTTCGACATGCCCATAATTCCCAACTACGAAGACGCACCCAGCGACCAGGGGCTTTTCCACCTGTCTCTGGAGGCGTGCCCCGAAGAGGCTTGCGATGCCATCACAATCTGCTCTTTGGTCAATCCTATTGCCGATACAGAGGTATGGCAAGCTGTACGCGTGGCTGTGCCCCACACCATGCATGATGCCCTGGCTCTAACACTGGGCAGCATTACTGTATTTGTTGGCAGTGACATCATAATATGCTCCTAGCCTCTCACTAACACTCAATGTGAAATCCCCACCACTTGCCAATGGAGAACTCAGATAATTGCCTTGAAGTAAATATACCATTGACATGGTGCATTCATATCTGCAGTCAGAGGGGTTTCATGATGAAAATGACAATAAGGAGTGTACAGTCCAAGATATTACTGGGAAGGTCCGCACCTTCAGGGAAGAGGTTGCTCTGGTCTGTCAAACAACACACAGGGAGAGGGCCCTCGACATTTCCCATGTCCTGCATGAACTGGAAAATCTGTGAGAGGAAGTATCTGAACTATGTGGGACTCTCCTTCAAGAGAAAGAATACATTTATATATGTAATGGCAAATTGTGTGTGTAAATAACAATTGTTTTTTAGCAGTTGGTATTTTATTACAAATGATCCCATATTACTTACAAATACATAATATCAGCTATGCTTAACACATCAGTATTAGTTCAAATATATAAATGTGTATGAAATATGACTAAACCATATGCACCAGAGAAAAGCATTATCAATAATTCAAATTCCTTCACTAGACGAAATACCTACAAACATTGAAAAATTGTTTAAGTACTATACACAAGAAAAAATATTCTATGCTTTTGACAAGGGGAAAGTTCTACATCTGTCTACATAAGCATAAGACGTTTATAAAAGTAACACTAAATGAAAATTGTTGTAGGTCCTACGCAAGTAAAAAAATATATTCTAAGTCTAACTAATATGATGTATTATGAGGTAAGGATGGAAATATATGTAAACATTTTCCAAGTCCTACAGGAGTGAGAAATATCTTATAAATCCTACTTAACTGAAAACAATTATATATTTCCTACATAAGCGAGAAATTATTTTTAGTGCTACACAAGGTGAAAATTATTTGTTTGTCCTCCACCAGTACGAAATATTTGAAATCCAACAAAGATGGTGGGTTGAGGGTGTGGAGCAAANAATTATTTGTTTGTCCTCCACCAGTACGAAATATTTGAAATCCAACAAAGATGGTGGGTTGAGGGTGTGGAGCAATGCCAATAGAATAGGTAATTAGCAGACAAATAAACAAATGACAGGCATAAAAAATGGTGGACACAGTAAACCAGAGCATAAGGTGGAATGAAGGAGTCTCAGGAAAATTATAACCAAGATGGCAGACCTCGAGAAGCAATGACAGTGCAAAAGGTGAAACAAAGGTTATTAAAAAAATTGAAATCCAAGAAGGTGCCTACATCAGGCAAAAATAGATAGAAGGCATTAAAAACAGTTTGGTTGAGGCAGATGAATATAATGTGACAGATATGGAATGGCAGAACAAGAAATGAAAAGAAGGTAGCTAAGAAATAAAATCAAAAATGGCTGCAGTGAAATGACAGAACAGGAGAAATATACATACTTAAAATTCTGGAAATCATTAGAATCCAAGATGGCTGAAATGGAATGATAGAGCATGAGACAGAATGAAGATATATAGGAAAAATTAAAATCTAATATGGCAGGTGAGCTGANGAAATGGAATGATAGAGCATGAGACAGAATGAAGATATATAGGAAAAATTAAAATCTAATATGGCAGGTGAGCTGATGTAATTATAGCATTCGAATGGAATTGAGTATACAAGTTAATTGGGAAGCAAGATGGCAGTCGAGTAGAAGTGTGTAATTAAGAAACAAGATGGTGTTCGGGAAAGAGATAGTGTTAGGAAATAATATGGTGGCCATAAAAAAGATGGCGGCCAGAAACAAAAAGGTGACCAGAAGCAAAATTGTTTGTTGGGAATAAAATAATAGCCCGAAAACAAAAGGGTGGCTAAAAACAATATGGCCTAAACCCCCCTGACTGCGGTTACGGACCCCTAATCCTGACCATAGATGAAAATTTTATTTGGTGTGGAGAAATATTGTATTATAATAAATTATGCCTGCATATAGTATCTAAACATTTAAAATAAAAAAATTATATTATCGAGTGTTTTCAGATATTTTACATGTTAGGTGATGTATTATTTTATTCTTTCAGATACGGTATACATATGTGAAGAGATACTGGCTGCTATACCTGGATCGATGATGGCTAGTCTCTACATGATTTCGTTCAAGTACATTGGCTCAATGGTGGTGGCCAGTCTGTTTACTGCTAGTGGCTTGAGTATCCAGCTGTATGGATATACCTACATAGCCTTACATGTAGGCCACCTGATAACTGGATTTGGACTAGGTCAGTAATTTGCCTGTGATATATTCGCAGTATTGCGTAAATACAGTATTTAAATAGTTATATATTATTTCATGTTTTACTCATATTTTCTTAAGTAAAAAAATTAGNATTGCGTAAATACAGTATTTAAATAGTTATATATTATTTCATGTTTTACTCATATTTTCTTAAGTAAAAAAATTATTAAATAGTTATTATTAAAATAAACTGTGTGTATACACACACACACACACACACATATATATATATAGCTACCAGTATCAACTAATATTAATAGAAATGGTAGTGTGTTAAATTCCCAGGGCACCAAGCCATGAATACATGCACGACCATGTGAAAGGTAGGGACGCTTACAGAGCGTGACCTTGGAACATACATACACTTACTCTTCTGTTCAGATATTGGCCGCAGAANATTGCGTAAATACAGTATTTAAATAGTTATATATTATTTCATGTTTTACTCATATTTTCTTAAGTAAAAAAATTAGTAAATAGTTATTATTAAAATAAACTGTGTGTATACACACACACACATATATATATATATATATATATATATAGCTACCAGTATCAACTAATATTAATAGAAATGGTAGTGTGTTAAATTCCCAGGGCACCAAGCCATGAATACATGCACGACCATGTGGANAGTGTGTTAAATTCCCAGGGCACCAAGCCATGAATACATGCACGACCATGTGGAAGGTAGGGACGCTTACAGAGCGTGACCTTGGAACATACATACACTTACTCTTCTGTTCAGATATTGGCCGCAGAACATACCTTACATTGTTACACAAATTTAGGGGTACTAGACTACACAAATGGAGTCAACCACATGCTCGTCAGAATCAGGTGCCATCCAGCATATAATTATCAAAAAATGTTACAAAACGTGACTCAAGGAAGCACAGAAAATACACACAAACCAGTTACACTGCAAATTAGCCAAGTGGATGCAACTAAGTTACGTTGAGACCTCGTCTGATTCAGCTCAGGTGCAAAGTACAAGTTCACATACGGCGAAGGCCTTTCGGCGACAATTGTTAATTTAGAGCCTCCCAAAAAGCGAGTGTGCCAAGAGCCAGCTGAAGGGGCGAAACGAAAAAGTTACAGAAAATTTAAACGAACAGAATGACTGGATCAGAGAAGTTCAAAGTTGAAGTCCCACAGGCCACGCTGCACATGTCCGTCCTGCACGAGCTCAGAGAAGAGACTTCGGTAGCGGAGCACATTGTTACGTATTAGCTTTTAAGTCAATTCATACCTGAAAGGGGCTATGGTTAGAGAACAACACTATAAGAAGGGGTTTATTGAACTTAAGGATTATACAATAACTGTTTGTGTGATTATTGATCGGGGAAGCTTAAATGGAATACCAAGATGCTGATTAATTATATTAAATTTTATTACCGCACACCACTGCTACAGGGGATGGACCAAATAATATGAACACCATGCAATGTAGCACATTTTGTTGCATGTTGGCAACACTGCTTCCGTGTAAATAATGTGACGCGTATGTATTGCACAGTTTACGTGCCAAGTCTTGTAGGTTATATTTCAGTGTATTATACACTTTGTTCTGCGACGGTTAAAACAAGCGATCGGTGAAATGTGTGATCTCTCAGACTTTGAAAGAGGGCAAATCGTTGGTGCTCGGTTAGCGGGAGCGTCTGTGACGAAAACCGCTTAATTGTTTAACGTTTCACGAGTGACAGTATCCACGGTAATGACAGCATACACAAAACATGGTAAAACATCATCGGCGAAGAAAAATAGTGGGCGAAACCCAAAGTTAACTGACAGAGACCGACGAACATTAAAAAGAATTGTGGCCAGGAGACATAAAACTACTGCGGTTAAAGTGACAGCAGAACTCAACACTCACTTGAGTAATACTGTTTCGACAAAAACAGTAAGCGGGAGCTCCATAAAGCTNGCGGGAGCTCCACAAAGCTAACATTCATGGAAGGGCTGCAATTGCGAAACCCTATATAACGGAAGCCAACGCTAAGCTGCGAAAGAAGTGGTGCCACGATCATAAAACCTGGACTCTTGATGATTGGAAGAATGTGGTATGGTCCGATGAAACATAGTTTACATTGTTTCCTACAAACGGCCGGGTTTATGTATGGAGAACCCCAAAAGAAGCCTACGATCCGGACTGCCTGCTTCCTACAGTCAAGCATGGGGGAGGTTCCATTATGATTTGGGCGGCTGTATCGTGGTATTCAGCTGGTTCTCTTTGTTTGAGGAGCATCAGAATATCAAATAATCGCCAGACCTTAACATAATTGATCCGTTATGGAGAGTTTTAGAGCAGAGAGTGAGGAGCAGATTTCCATCTCGAACATCATTGAAGCAATTGGCGGATGTTTTGGTAGAAGAATGGGACAACATTCCATTGGAAACTATTCAGACACTCGACGAATCTATTCCACGGAGAATTGCTGCTGTTCTAAAAGCAAATGGTGGCCCAACACCTTATTAATAAATAAATATTGTGTATATGTCAGGTGCTCATATTATTTTTTCCATCCCCTGTATTAAAATCTAATTGGAAAGCCCCCACCATGTTCATGTTGCCGGAGACTGATTCTAGGACATGGTTAACGACGGCCAGACACCCATCTCCATTTCNGCCCCCACCATGTTCATGTTGCCGGAGACTGATTCTAGGACATGGTTAACGACGGCCAGACACCCATCTCCATTTCTTCTTAGTCCGCTGCACCGATGACAACAGACCTTGCTCCCAGTGTTACGTGCGCCTATATCGGGTGCAATGTTTAATATTTTCGGCCCCATTTACTCGCCGATGGAGTGGGTTTCTGCAACTGTCTTTCGCAAGGTGTTATTGCAATCATGCCCCTGCCCTTGTTCAATGTTTGAAGGTGTGATCAGGCAGGCCGTTCAGCTAAGGCCTGATCAATTCATAACAGTGTGTGGTGCTGCCGGAAGTGATGGCCCTGTAGACCACAAAAGCACAGATGTAATACGAGCCTGATTAAAAATGACACACAAGAAAAATACAGTAAATCCCCATTATAACGGACCCTATTAAAGCAGATGTCGCTTATAACTGATGCGTAGTTGTGTCAAGGTCGTTGTGCTATATGACTCATGCCGACCACCAGCCAAGCAAGCGACACTGTCTGTAAATAAACGAATTATTAAGTTGACATCAAGCACAGATTATTTAGTTTTATTTCGATAAAATTTATCAGTTACTAATGTAGTGTGTTTTTTTTTAGTATTAAACAGTATTTTTAATTTATAAACTTCAGAAGCTAGCATTTGTTTTACTGTATATGCCTTTACCATATAAAATAAACACACACATATATATATATATATATATATATATATATATATCAGTTGATACATGAATGTAAATACAATTTATAAAAATTTGTTAATTGTTAAAAACCAGACTTCAATTAAAACAGACAACCTTAAGCCCCAATTAGTCCGTTATAATAGGGGTTTACTGTAATTATACATAAATCACTTAAAACTTACAAAACCCTTAACATAAAAAATGTTCACAAGAGTACAGGCGTAAAATAATTATATTCAAATTACTTAAAACTAACAAAACCCTTCAATTCACAAAAATGTGCACAGGAGTACACGGGCAAAATGATTATATGGAAATTACTTAAAACTAACAAAACCCTTCAAATGACAAAAATGTGCACCAGAGTACATGGGCAAAGCAATTATACAGAAAATACTTACACCTAACAAACCCTTCACATCTCTTGTGGGCCCTCGGTACTTCGGCACACATAAAACCATGCACTGCATGCATAACATGCATAAGGCGGTAGTGTGCGTGTGAACCACGATGGCCTTATGCGGGTCGCGTGACGAGGTCGGAAGACAAATGCCCCCACCCCCCTTGCCAAGCAAGGGCGTGAACGCACGAGATCAAAACTCACACATCTTGACATAGACAGGATGAACTACCCCCGACGTTGTTGTTAAGTCGTGGGTAATCTGCGAAAGGGAGGGGTGTGGGACGCAGCAACTATGCCCTCGCCAGCCGGTGTGCAGCCACCAGGTGGCTGGTGAAGAATATGTGCATCGCTGACACCTCGATCAGGGTTGCCCTCGGCTTGCTGTAAACACTCACCCGGATGCGCAGGAGGCTCTCATCGCTCACTGTAGCATGCCCCAGGAGGGGTTCAATATTTTCGTCGTGCAGCGGTAATGGTGACCGGTCGTCTCTGAGGGGGTGTGGGCCGGTTGGCCCGATGCCCTCTTCCACCTGTTTCCCACTACGGTGACCATATGGTCCTCGCACAATCTTGAGAATTCGCCTGGGACTTCCCATGGGCGGTCCACAAATATTGGTAATGGGGATTCAGGCACAAGGTTAACTGGTGCTTGATGTAGGTGTGGCACATCTGTTTTTGTGACAGCGGGACTAGGCGTAACACAAGGGGTGAAGCATACCTCGCACACAAATAACCTGCATGTGAAGGAAGGGCGCTCACCTGGGATGTTTACGGTAGTGGCGTACTATGCAACATGCTATTTCGGTGTTTAGGCTGAAGCAAATCAGTGTGGTGCACTGCCCGTGCGATTTGCGGGTTGATATTGTGTCATATCCGCTAGTCTCACACCCTGCGATGCACACACAGAATTTACTGTCCATGTCTGCCTAATGTTTTCCCGACTGCAAGCGAAGGCGACCATGCACTGCACACGAAAGTGGACCTGNGAATTTACTGTCCATGTCTGCCTAATGTTTTCCCGACTGCAAGCGAAGGCGACCATGCACTGCACACGAAAGTGGACCTGTGCCTATTGTTTAGTTCGTGGTGCAAGAGTTTGTGGAAACGACTGGGCGGCCATGTGCGCACAGATACCATTACACTCGTAGCCCTTGCATCCCACGTTCACAGCAAGAATAGAAAACACACTTGCGTAGCCACACTGTTTCTTATAGGATACACAGTTCACTGTACTCATGTGATTAGTCCACCAGGTTTTTCAGAGCAGGAAAATTCCACACGTTGCTAGGTGACACATTGTTACTAGAATTAACTTAAATTAAATGGAAATGGTCGTGTGTTAAATTCATAGGGCGCCAGACCATGAAAAGGTTTACCACCACGCAGCAAGAAGAGACTCTTGCGGTGCGTGATGTCGCACCATGGCTACTTATCTGAAGCCAGAACATACACGCACTTACTCTTCTGTTCTGCTGTTGGCTGCAGAACATGAGTAACACTGTTACACAATGGGAGGGGTGCTAGGCTACAGAAATGGAGTCAACCACTTGCTCGTCGGAATCAGGTTTCATCTGGCATACAATTATCAAAAAAGTTACAAAACTTCACTAGAAATGGCACAGAAGATACACACAAACAAGTTACACTGCAAATTAGCCAAGTGGCTGCAACCAAATTACATTAAGGCCCCGAATGATTTTGCTCGGGTGCAAACTACAAGTTCACAAACACTGAAGGCCTTGCAGCGACAGATATAAATTAAGATACACCGAAAAGTGTCTAGACCAAGAGCCAGCTGCGGGGACGAAACATAAAGGTTACAGAAAATTAAAAATAACTGAATGACTGGATCAGAGAAGTGCGAAGTTGAAGCCCCTGCAGGCCACGCTGGAAATGTCTGTCCGGCATGAGCTCAGAGAAAGACTGCAGAAGCGGAGNGTGCCTATTGTTTAGTTCGTGGTGCAAGAGTTTGTGGAAACGACTGGGCGGCCATGTGCGCACAGATACCATTACGCTCGTAGCCCTTGCATCCCACGTTCACAGCAAGAATAGAAAACACACTTGCGTAGCCACACTGTTTCTTATAGGATACACAGTTCACTGTACTCATGTGATTAGTCCACCAGGTTTTTCAGAGCAGGAAAATTCCACACATTGCTAGGTGACACATTGTTACTAGAATTAACTTAAATTAAATGGAAATGGTCGTGTGTTAAATTCATAGGGCGCCAGACCATGAAAAGGTTTACCACCACGCAGCAAGAAGAGACTCTTGCGGTGCGTGATGCCGCACCATGGCTACTTATCTGAAGCCAGAACATACACGCACTTACTCTTCTGTTCTGCTGTTGGCTGCAGAACATGAGTAACACTGTTACACAATGGGAGGGGTGCTAGGCTACAGAAATGGAGTCAACCACTTGCTCGTCGGAATCAGGTTTCATCTGGCATACAATTATCAAAAAAGTTACAAAACTTCACTAGAAATGGCACAGAAGATACACACAAACAAGTTACACTGCGAATTAGCCAAGTGGCTGCAACCAAATTACAGTAAGGCCCCGAATGATTTTGCTCGGGTGCAAACTACAAGTTCACAAACACTGAAGGCCTTGCAGCGGGGACGAAACATAAAGGTTACATAAAATTAAAAATAACTGACTGACTGGATCAGAGAAGTACGAAGTTGAAGCCCCTGCAGGCCACGCTGGAAATGTCTGTCCGGCATGAGCTCAGAGAAAGACTGCAGAAGCGGAGNCGAAGTTGAAGCCCCTGCAGGCCACGCTGGAAATGTCTGTCCGGCATGAGCTCAGAGAAAGACTGCAGAAGCGGAGCATGTGTACGCTGCAGAATGTGATGGTCCCATGGACCACAAAAGAACACATTAATATAAGCCTCGTTAAAAATTTCGTGCCAGCCAAATAATTATAGAAAAATTACTTAAAAATAATAAAATCCTTGAAATCATAAAACATGTACAGAAGTACATGGGCAAAATAATTATACATAAATTACTTAAAACTATCAACATCCTTCAAATCACAAAATGTGCACAGGAGTACACAGGCAAAATAATTATACGGAAAATATTTATACCTAACACAACCCTTTACATCCCTCTTTGGCCCTCGATGCTTCGGCACACACGCAACACACACACTGCATGCATCACTCGCATAAGGCTCGTGCCCACACGGCCAATGGCATCCTTACGCCAACCGAGATACGAGTTCGGATGACAATATATATACACACAGGATGTAACTGAATAACATCTAAAGCTTTTTGTCACCTTGTAGGGTATGTTGAGACGAGTAAAATGATATAGCACATTTAGGCTTGCAGCAGTTGGGAAATACCTGAAAATAGACATGCAAGTTGCTTTCTGTGAGGTACCTTTATTTGCTGAAACTAAAGTCTTATTTAAATGTTTTACTTTCATTTTAGCTGTAACCTGACCAGCAGCCACACAGGATTAGATGCATTTTGTTTGGGAACCTCAACTCGAAAGCTGCATATTACAAAGGAACACGAAAATCCATGTGTTTGTAAACTGCTACAAACAAATTAATAAAGAACAAAGAATAAACCTTTATGCAAGCAATAGTCAGCACATCAGGCAGCAAAATTTCACATTAAATTTCACTTCTCTTTATGGAATAGAACAAAAGATTAAATCATACTACAATGGACACAACAAAAGTTTCAAAGGAGTAATTCACGCCATACTTGTTCAGTAGGAAAAGATAAAGTACAAACTATTCCGTTACTAAAAAGTCACCTTAATCGACAACTGCACATTCAATAGGTAGTTATGTTTCAAATGGCACAATTTCAGGTTTTCAAAGCCTCCAGAGCGCAGCAACATATCCACGACGATGGTCATTATAGAGGTTATACCCTAACAAGATGACAATTACAATGAATTNCAGAGCGCAGCAACATATCCACGACGATGGTCATTATAGAGGTTATACCCTAACAAGATGACAATTACAATGAATTTTACAGTGAAACATGTATTTTTATTTGTTTGCATATATTAACGTTATATGAGCAGTCGAGAATAGTATTGCGGCCATCGTCCGGCGACTATGTTAAGAAAAGTCAAAATATTACACAATATTCATATTTCGAATGGAATGGTCGCCAGCTCTCTGAGTGAGCACGAAGTCACAGTTCTCAGAATCGTGGGCCGAACGACCACGTGGCTGTACCACCTGACACACACGGTACACATTTCCAGGAAANCACAGTTCTCAGAATCGTGGGCCGAACGACCACGTGGCTGTACCACCTGACACACACGGTACACATTTCCAGGAAACCATAATATACAGCCGGGGTATTCAGGCTCCTCAGCACCCCTTAGTATTACCTTTTTACCTTATAAATGAAGGATGCCTCATTGAGGTGTCGATGACTTCCTGGATAGGGCCAGGGCCCGACATACAATACAAAATGACAACTTACAAGTTTCTGTTAACTCAAGTAAATTGTATTGCTTAATAGTGTACACAGTTACATGTATGCAATGCAAATTAAAGCAGATCTGACTCACAAGGTCTGCCTGCGGCCATTACTGTACAAAAAGGCCAAGAATGGCACGAAAAATTACTAGAATAGTTTAACCTCCAGGGTCGGTAAATTTATCTGACGGAGGGTTGCTGCGAACGCGGGGAAGACTGTTGGTAAACTAAATAAAAGTTCCAGTAAATTACGTTAACCTATTGCAGTTAAGTTTTCAGAACAAAGTATGAAAGAATATGGCGTGGGTGAGCGGCATCCTTGCCGAAGCTCACTCCATGTCGCGAGGTAATTTAATTAACTGACCTCATTAACATAGAACTTGAAACATATACACATAAAACTTTAAAACGTTCTGAGAGAGTTTTAAAAATCCCGTAGAGAGTTAAGAGTTCTTAATTAAGCACTAATTTAAATAAAAAACATGATTATGTGGTGCCTTGCAGAGCACGTGGGAAATTTAGGTCTGTTAAGTTTTCGGGCACTCTTGGTTGAAAGATGGGCTAATATTTATTTCCCACGTCACGAATTGGCTTGATTAGACACACAATTGCGCTCGAAAAAATATATAGAACACCTCAATTGCCATAGCCTTGCTACTCTACACCTCATTAAAAATGCACGAGGCATGCATTTATTCTGCGAGTACTTCGCAATTCACTAAGGGCGAATTTCACGAATATTCNCATTAAAAATGCACGAGGCATGCATTTATTCTGCGAGTACTTCGCAATTCACTAAGGGCGAATTTCACGAATATTCTCTTGTGGGCGATAAATTATAATGCTATTTAATACACATTCTAACACTTAATTCCTATCCTAATATCACAGACCTCTCTAGGGACACCACAGGCTCTCGGTTGGATCACTCGGTATCGGGTAATGACCCGTTCCCAAGTGAACGATGCGGACACGCATCGAGACGCACGACGTGCGTGTTCCGCGGGCCACACTGGTGCAGCGACTGTGGGCCGAAGACGTGATGACAGTGGCCGTGCCAGACCACGCAGGAGTGGTCCATGTCAGCATATTTCGCCAAGAAACAGAAATTTTTGAGGCTGTTGTTGTACCGCATGAACTAATGGCTCATGTCTTGGATTTTATGTGCTCATTTCTTGATATTTGGAAATTTTCAGAATCACATTTGATGAAAGTGTAAACGAAACTAATAAAGCTCTGCACTGAGTATAGGTGTTTCAGTATTGATCAGATCATATTAAAATTACATTATTCATTTCGGTTGCATATGCAGTTCGGTAATTATAAAGAATCCTATTGATTCGGGAAATGACAGTAAAATATATAAATACTGCATTTTTAGGCTTATAGATTATGTTGAAATAATATTACATTTGTGTATGCTTGTATTGGGTTCATCTATCAGCCCCACCCCTCCCAAAATCTTAATAAAGGAAGCTGATGAATCACTTATTAGTCGGCTGCGAAATTAGGCGAACCAATATTTTTGTCTCATTTTACTAGTTTAATATCAAGATTTTTAAAAATATTTGGTTAGTTGATTAAAGTTAAATTGTATTTTGTTTTTACAATTGTCAACCATATAATTTTTATGTGTTTTCATAATCCTTCATACTATGGCTTTATCAGCATTTTAAATTCACTTTTAATATCAGAAATCTGTTTACCAACAAATTATTTATAAAGTAGTTGCTTGATTTTACACAGCACAACTGAATTATATTTGTTTGAGTAAGTTATNGAAATTAGGCGAACCAATATTTTTGTCTCATTTTACTAGTTTAATATCAAGATTTTTAAAAATATTTGGTTAGTTAATTAAAGTTAAATTGTATTTTGTTTTTACAATTGTCAACCATATAATTTTTATGTGTTTTCATAATCCTTCATACTATGGCTTTATCAGCATTTTAAATTCACTTTTAATATCAGAAATCTGTCTACCAACAAATTATTTATAAAGTAGTTGCTTGATTTTACACAGCACAACTGAATTATATTTGTTTGAGTAAGTTATTTAATTTATGGGAGAAAAAATTTACACAATGTCTGCTGGAAATCGTCCGATTTCATAAATATTTAATTTCGTTTTACTGCAGGCAATCATATCAGCAAAGGCATTAGATATCCTCTTCATAAGTTCATATTTTTGGGCTAGATGTCAGCCAAAAACTAGAAAACGTGAATATGTACGGGAGACTGGGTACGGTTTTAACAATTTTGCTTTGATCGCTCGTAGCATTTCCATTCTAGCTCTAAAAAAAATAAGTCGCTTGATATAGAAGAGTACTCATTTGTCTTCAAATTTATATTAAACTGATAGGCCTAGATGCAGTAGTTGCCAGACAGGAGACGTTTCATAAAACGTGTACCAACTGTTCCAACTGACCCCATGCCAAGGGCGGTCGTAACAGTGATGGGGGTCAGTTGAAACATACAAAAATAATACGCAATGCACGCATTTCAATAAGTTTTATTATTAATAAATCACATGTGAGTACTTTTACATTATTTAAGGTTAATATGGCACCATTTTATTAACATTTTAAACAGTTTTCTTTGATCACTTTATAAAATTTAACATTTTCAAGTTAACGTCGTATTTAAAAACAATCTGAAGCTAGTAAAATAGTATCTAATCAAACAAAACAACTTCTAAATAAAGGTATCTTTTAGTTGTATTTAGCGGTGTGTTCAAATGCTAACTTTCTTACCTCTTAAGTAGAAAGACCGAAGTATATATCTGCACAACGGATGAGGTATTTGGCGAGTAGATGTTCTTGATATTCCGAAAAGACTCTGTTATGAGCTACATATCCCATACTAATATTTTCTGCCTCCGCACCTTCGTTCGTGGAATCTCTCTTTCGTATGTATCGTAGCAGAGAGACGTTATTAACTCTGTAGATCTCTGCTACTCGTCTCAAAGAACTCCCAATTTTAACTTCGTCGTATGCATCCTTGTAACTTGATATGTCGCTTAAACCTCTCGATGTCTTCCTGACACGTTTCCTGGCCATCTACAATGTAAAACAAAAATATTACTAATGTTACAACCGTACCCACAAAAATGTTACAACCGTACCCCACCCCCCAATGTGCCAGTGAAACAGTCTCAGAGGCGAGAGAAAATAACCTACACAAAAACTAATTACTGTTTACTTACCTCTTAAGTCCACCAATTACGTAGGAAAAATCTCAAAACGTAAATNCCCAATGTGCCAGTGAAACAGTCTCAGAGGCGAGAGAAAATAACCTACACAAAAACTAATTACTGTTTACTTACCTCTTAAGTCCACCAATTACGTAGGAAAAATCTCAAAACGTAAATTATAATATTAACGAAACAACTCAAGAAAGAAATCGATCAACAATACTTACTTTTGGGTGACAAAACACAGTAGGTCCCTCTACAAGCGAACAAAGCGCGTGGAGGGCGACGCAACACTGCCGATCAGGTCAGTACATGCAAGCAGCGTGTCTTTTCCCTTGTACCCCTCACCAAACCGTGGATAGTTTTGTGAATATTCGAGTTGTTACAACCGTACCCTGTTACAACCGTACCCAGTCTCCCCTACGATACGAAATTCATAACAGAGCAATCTTGATAATTAAACATCCNTACCCTGTTACAACCGTACCCAGTCTCCCCTACGATACGAAATTCATAACAGAGCAATCTTGATAATTAAACATCTACAATTATTTTAATTTATGACTAACACCAAAATAAGAATTATATCACAATGCAAAGTAAATATGAATTATTTTCTAACACAGATTTCCAATTTAGGATACTAAAAAGTCGTAGTCACTGAACATTTCCTAGAGCACTAGAGCACTGGTTGTTAAAGAGAGTCATTTATATGTTGTTTATTTTNTACCCTGTTACAACCGTACCCAGTCTCCCCTACGATACGAAATTCATAACAGAGCAATCTTGATAATTAAACATCCACAATTATTTTAATTTATGACTAACACCAAAATAAGAATTATATCACAATGCAAAGTAAATATGAATTATTTTCTAACACAGATTTCCAATTTAGGATACTAAAATGTCGTAGTCACTGAACATTTCCTAGAGCACTAGAGCACTGGTTGTTAAAGAGAGTCATTTATATGTTGTTTATTTTNGTCGTAGTCACTGAACATTTCCTAGAGCACTAGAGCACTGGTTGTTAAAGAGAGTCATTTATATGTTGTTTATTTTCTCTGTTCAATACGTTTATATTGTCAGCTGAAACCTGAGTTTCGGTAATGTGGGTTTCGGAAAGTAGAGTTTGTGTGCAGTATAAACGCCGCGAATGTGAGGTTTTGCGAATCTCAAAACCAAAATTGGTAATTAAGTGTTGAGTCAAATGTTATGTTTCATGTGCAGTATAAACAAATAAACTTCTGTTTTGTTTGTAAATATAACATGAATCTGGGATCTGTTGGAGTGCCAAACCAGTTGTTCTATTGATTAGTATGTTTCTAAATGCAGAGTGTTTATGTAGTTTCGGTGCAAGTACAAAAATTACTAATACACAATAAATATGTGGCATATAAAATAAAGTTACGAAATACCACATTATAATTATGTTTCATAAAGTAATTTATGCAACATTCAATTAATTTTTGATCATGTTTATGATTTATCTGGTAAGTGTATTTCCTTTTCGTATCAGCATAACACGAAGAAATCAATTGAAACAAGTTAGAGAAACTGAAATTAGTGTGAAGGTATAAACACTTCACTAAAACCTTAATTTGGAAAGTTGGGTTTCGAAAACTGATGTTTCAGCTGGCTGTCACATTATTCACAAACATCATATGATATTACAAGTTACATGGAAAACACCTGAAAGTTTGGAAGCAAAGTTTGTATTTAATAATTAATCAAAATAAAACAAACTTTAACCTAAATTCAAATAAACTGAAAAAGTAAAAATTACTAGTGCTAAACGAAAACTGGCAAATATGCCTCACACACAAACATGTGCTAGATTCATAGAGCCGCTAAGCAAATTTGTTAGCCCTTACAAAAAATTACCAATACTNCTCACACACAAACATGTGCTAGATTCATAGAGCCGCTAAGCAAATTTGTTAGCCCTTACAAAAAATTACCAATACTGTTTATTCTCATTTTTTCTTCTCTATGCAACACCGATGTTACAAACAACACTTTTATACACTTCGCACAACTTAAAAAATATTGCAAACATTTTGTTATCATTACAAAAATTAAATCAGAAATGAAATATTTTAAGTGTTCTAAAATTATATTGTTAGCATTTTTCTGGTGTCTATTATTATAAATTATGCAAATGTGTTTCAGGATTTGGTTCATCTGCATGCTATTTCTGGATTGCTGGANTGGTGTCTATTATTATAAATTATGCAAATGTGTTTCAGGATTTGGTTCATCTGCATGCTATTTCTGGATTGCTGGAAACAAGATAGCCAAAATTTCTACTTTAAGCATCATCTTACTGTTCATGGCTGCAGGTAAATTTTACATGCAATAACACTAAATAATTGGTTATTATTATTTCTTATTATTTGTTTTAAAAATAAAAACTACGAAATATATCTTTAATTGTAAGTAGTAATAAAATCTAGAATAATCTGACACACTGGCAAATGATACGAGTTACTGGGTGCATTATAAGCTAAAGTATTTTATTTTGTTATTTAAATATTGGGATGCCTTGGTCATTTGACAAGCTTAATACTGGATATTTAATAATTCCAGTAGCCCTATTGTTGCAAATAAATAAAAACTGACATAGTATTCTGAAAAAATCACAGAAACGTTATTTAATTCTCCACTAGTCGAACAATTCCTGCAATAAGGCCATCATCCAAAAATTCGTAATTAAAAATGACTTGCAGAGAAAAATAATTTAAAAATCTTAAATATTGTAAAAATCTACTTACAATTATTATGTGACTTACATATATTTTAGTGTTATTTCTGCATTTTTCTGAGTGGATGCTTGTTATTATTAATTTTATTATAAGCATCTTGTCATTATTTTTTCATAATAAAATCCTGAAAGTCCCTTGCATTGTTCATGCCCTCGATCATGACTATCACCTTAAATACTAAAAAACCAAAATTCAAAAGGAGAACTGAAANCTTGCATTGTTCATGCCCTCGATCATGACTATCACCTTAAATACTAAAAAACCAAAATTCAAAAGGAGAACTGAATTTAAAAAATATATATATCACTCTCCTAACATCAGTAGTATAGTTTGACCAGTTCAGGGACATAAATATTTGGATGAAGAGCGTGGAGACTTTCGACCAGCTATGCCTACTTTCTCTCTCCAGTTGGACATCAATCATTTGCTCTTAAATTTTCNGAGCGTGGAGACTTTCGACCAGCTATGCCTACTTTCTCTCTCCAGTTGGACATCAATCATTTGCTCTTAAATTTTCCATTTTTTGTTTTAAAATGTCAAATTTTCCATCACATTTTCCTTTTTTTCCCCTCAAAATCTTTTTAATTGGAGTTAAATGTAAGCCATGTTGTCATTCAAAACTTGTTTGCTCATTGTGTTATACGACATCGAAAAACAGGAATAAATGTGACCATAGTTATCAAATAGTAGACACTTATAAATAAAACTAATTTTTATAATTATATGTAATTTCATGTTTACCTTTCAAACTAAAATGCATAGTTATAATGAGATAATCAGAAGCATATTATCAAGACCTTTTGCAATACAATACCACAGCCATTTATTAATCACTATGTTGTGTGCGCACCACTTGCAGGCTTAAAATATTGGATTATATATTAATAGGTATGACATTCAGTTTCTAGAATATAATTATGGCAAGTGTGTGACCAAACCAAACTTAATCCATGGTATCATCCACAATGACCCAAGTATTATTATAAGCATAGCGTGGCATTAATAAACAACCAACTAATTTATATAGTTTGCTACGNCCACAATGACCCAAGTATTATTATAAGCATAGCGTGGCATTAATAAACAACCAACTAATTTATATAGTTTGCTACCATTTTACAACTGTTGGAGATATAGCCATAAAATTCAGACCTTAGGTAAAACTTCCGACCCCAAAAAATCCTAAGGTATTTTATGAGAATAATTGGCCACAATTTTGCAACCTCCGGAGGTACAGTCATAACACTCATAATGTAGGTGATGCCCCTAACCCTGGCGAAGTCAGAATGTCATGTTAGAATATAAGTCACTCTATAAGCATAGTTGGACATATTTCATAATCATTGGAGATAGCAAGATCAAATTCAGACAACAGTTAATACCAGGGTATATATTCAATGTGTGGTAGGTGTGTGGTGCATGCTCTATTAAAACGAAAGTTTTCCAAAAATACATGTAATTTAATTACTTATATTCCAGAAATATTTGTCATTGTGTGAAAAAAATAGCAGTATGGTCTGCTCTTTTACTGGACTCCTGCATGACTTCCTTTGGTAGAAAGGAGTGCCAAGCAAGCTGAAAGAAGAGAGACAGAGCTAATGCTACAGCATTATGCAAATGAGTTGCCACTGTTAGTACCAGAACATAGATGTAGGGGAAGGGAGGAATACTGCATTCACATTCAATAATACAAGATGAGGATGCCTTATAGCCAATGTTAATGAGGCTGTTCAGGGCACCTTGCATGCTGTCATTTGGCAGATCACCACTGCCTGGAAGCAGTGGAAATGAGGCGCATTGGTGATGTATTTATTTGATGGATACCTTTTGCCCAACACATACAATGATTAGTTTTACATGTATTTAAATTGTTTTTTGAGCAATGGCCATTTTAACTGATGTAAACTATACTTAATTCCTTTGCTTCTAAAATAAACTACAGTATCTTGAGAGATTTTATTGATATTTAAAACTGACAACCCCCTACAGATACTACAAAATAAGACTTTTAAGCGAGTTGTTTGAGTACTTCATTACATACAATCTGACCCAATACACGCCCAGTTGATATATCCTGAAATATCCCCTTTTCCAGCAGCCACTAACAAGGGAAGTACTGCTGCATTTCTATTCACTTCCACACAAAAAAGTCATAGACCCCTGAAACCTTCAACTGTTCTTGCATCCAAGATCGCAGGGCAACGTGGCAATTGTCCAGAAGTGGTTGTGTAGGCCACAGAGAATTGTAGGTTTCCCAACTGATAACATAAAAACATGTCGCCTGTCTCTACTTCCATGCAATGCTTCTTGCAGCCCAAACGCAAATCTATAACAAAGGGTGTTTACATCTCAGTGCCTACAAGCTGTATAAACTGTACACTGCTAATGTTTCCTCATCTTGCTCCTCTTCTGTATCTAAGAGTGTGTGAGTCAGCGTTGCCAGACGTCCCGATTTTTAGCCCAAAATTAAATGTCCCGTGCGGGACAGGCTCAGTCCCGCTTTTCGGGGATTACTCGGCGGTGTGGCGCGGAGGCGCGGTAGGCGCGGGCGACACAGGCAAATGTGTTAACTGGCCGGCTGCCTGGCACGAAGTGGAAGAAAAGCAAGAGCACGCGAGGGCGCGACATTTCTTCTCTTTCTCTTTCACTCCTTCGCTATTAATCAATCATTCGTTTGTTCCTATCTATTTCACGATCACACACGATTACGTACAAAGAAATACAAAGGTACCTAAATATTGCATTTTTTTATTAGTTTTGTTTGAATGCGTAAGCACTGAGCAGTGAGTTGCNGAAATACAAAGGTACCTAAATATTGCATTTTTTTATTAGTTTTGTTTGAATGCGTAAGCACTGAGCAGTGAGTTGTGTAATTTTATTACATTAAACAAACAAAAGTAATCTTTTCTTCCGTTTTTTTTTCTTAAAATACTGGAGTTAGTTAAACTATACGTATTAGAATCGTTTAAAGATTAATTAAGAAGCCGATAGTGTTGTTTCGGATTGCTCGGAGACGGAAAACATCACACCCAAGAAGAAAGCCAAACTAGTAAAACATCGCCTAACGAAATACAGTACAAATTGGGAGGATGATTATAATTGACTGTGTATTGCGGAGTCGAATGAGTATAAAGCTTACTGTAGACTGTGTAAAAAAGTTTAGTATTTCTCATGGTGGACTAAATGATGTAGTGAAGCACTCAAGAACAAGTACTCACTCGAAGATCACGAGTTCTCGCGCTGCAAGAAATATAACCAGCTATTTCCAGGCACCAGGTACTTCCACTTCTGATCGTGATCTCGACGATATTATGTATAAAACGTCAGTCGCAGAAATTATTTCTATATATCACACTGTTAAACATTCGTTAAACTACAATAGTATAGATTGTTTTCAAAAGTTATTGCCCCTCATGTACGCCGATTCCAAGATAGCAAAGAATGTTAAATGTGGCAGGACAAAGAGTGAAGCAATAGTTTGAAGGGTGCAATACAAAATTTAAAAGAAAATCTATTTTTTTTTCGATTTCTACGGATGCCAGCAATAAGGGAAACATGAAAATGTTTCCGATATGTGTGCGATATTTCAGTTTTGACAAAGGCATACAAAACCAATTACTAGATTTTGTGGAGAGTAATGATGAAACAGCGGACCAAATAACAAAGGTACTTTGTGAAACATTGGATAAACATAACTTAAAATTATCGCAAGTAACTTCATATGGCGCTGACAATGCAAATGTAAACTTTGGCTCAAATCATTCTGTTTACACGAATCTCGTTGTCAAGAACGAAAAAATATTAAAAGCTAACTGTTTAGTTCACATCTTGCATAACATGAGCAAATTTGCATGTGATAGAGTAGAAATCAACGTAGAAACTATCATCTTAAAAATGTACGGCCATTTCTCACATTCAGCTAAACGTCGTGCGGAATTGATGGAAATATTTGAAACTACGGAAATGGAGTGGGTCGAATTATTGCGTCACGTTCATACAAGATTTCTGTCTCTCTTTCCTGCTGTTGAGAGAGTAATCAAGGTCTGGCCTGCTTTGAAATGTTACTTTGATAAGCCAGGATTACGTGCGAAAGCCATTGAATTTTTTTTTCACTCGGAAGAAGAGGAGACAAAAACTCTAGCCTACTTGCATTTCGTTCATAATGTGATGAGTGCTTATGATACATTAATAAAGGGTCTCAGGGTAATGATATTGCCATAACAGAAATGCATGAGTCATTATGCCTCTTCCGCTCAAGGTTCACTCAAAGGCAAAAGGATTGTTTTTTCGGCNTTTTTCACTCGGAAGAAGAGGAGACAAAAACTCTAGCCTACTTGCATTTCGTTCATAATGTGATGAGTGCTTATGGTACATTAATAAAGGGTCTCAGGGTAATGATATTGTCATAACAGAAATGCATGAGTCATTATGCCTCTTCCGCTCAAGGTTCACTCAAAGGGTTTTCCTAACAAAAAAGCCCTACCAGACGAAACAGACTTTAAATAAATTGGTTGAATCTGAAAAGACCAAAGCCGTCGAAGACTTCAACAATTTTTACACAAATTGTCAAACATATATATACGAATGTTATAATTTTTCAGATGAAAATATTTTCGCTAAACTAGAATTCATAAACCTGAAAAATGAAGTTAGTTTTGAAATGGTTGAGAATGCTGTATCTTTATTAAACTTGACAGGCGATGTTTCAGTAGATAACTTATATAACGAATTTAACTTGTTGAAATTGTCCTTGGACGTAATGGTGGGAAATTGTAAAGACACCACTGCACAGAAATGGCACCAGCTCTTTAAACGGATTCCAAAAAATGATACCAAGAATTTTAAACTAGTTTCCTTCATATTAAGTGTCCCAACTTCAAACTGCTTTCCCGAACGCGATTTTTCCCAAATGGATTTAAAATGGTCGGATGCCAGAAATAAATGCTCCGTAAATTTAATGAAAGCAGAATTACTCATCCGATTCAATCTGGAGCTAACCTGTGCAGAGTTCTTCAGCTTTATTAAAGAAAAAGATGGAAACTTTAAAAGAAGTTAAGTCTTCATAGAAATATAAATAAGTAATTCGTAAGTAATGAATTACTTATTTATATTCTTAAGACTTTTAACTACCATACAGGANTAGAAATATAAATAAGTAATTCGTAAGTAATGAATTACTTATTTATATTCTTAAGACTTTTAACTACCATACAGGGTAAAACAGACAGTTATTGTTATTAGTATAGTAATGNATAGAAATATAAATAAGTAATTCGTAAGTAATGAATTACTTATTTATATTCTTAAGACTTTTAACTACCATACAGGATAAAACAGACAGTTATTGTTATTAGTATAGTAACGTATTTTCATTAAAAAAACATTTTCTATGGCTATCTCTCATCATTGTAACTTAATTTGAAACTCAACTATAAGGATAAGTAATAAAAAACTACTGATTATACGTTTTTTTATTATGTACCGCTTTCGACGAAAGAATCCCGCTTTTTTTACTCAACAGGTTTCAAAATCCCGCTTTGCCCAAAAAAAATCTGGCAACGCTGGTGTACACTGTTGTAGGTAAACATGGTGAAATAATATGTGCACTTATTAAATGAGCTATTTTTCCCTCATATTTTCTGAAATATTACTTAATGGCTCCAGCGATCCACACCAGCCCATATATAACTATTCGCAACTATTAAGCTTCCCATCTCTCGGAAGAAGGCTTTATTGGTGAAAAGCATATATGTAGGAAAGTGACAGTTAGCCATACAGTGCTGCACTAACCAATGAATGAGCAAAACGTGAGGTGCAAATTCAGTAAACATTAAAGAATCAAGTTTCTGTGAATGGTATGGGTTACTGCCGTTCCTGAAGCACTTTTAGAATGCCATCGAGCTCTGCTTCTTTGAATTCGCGAGTTTGCGCAGTTTATCTTCCTACTTGGTCATTAAATTGCAATGCGAAATTTCTCCATTTTTCATATTATTTTGAAAGGTGTTGGAAACAGAGTATAAACTGGAGGTCTCCTAAGTGAATAAGTGACCTAGTACAGCATTTATACTTCTCTACGATTCCCATTTGCATTGCTATAAACAACATGACTGCAAGTTCAGCCAGCAAATACAAATACACTTTACACAGAATAATAAAGCATACACTTTGCCATGTAAACAGACTGCATTATGAATATTTGTACTTGAGGAGCAACCATATCAAAATTACACATCAAATCATTTAATTCATTATTGACCAAACTTTCCCCAATCCCTTGTGATGCACACCTACCTCCTTCAACCCACAAACAATTATTTGGCTTATAATTTTGGTTAACACATTTATAGACTTAATTTTTTAAAATTGGTACATTTTCTCTTCTCTGACATCCCAGAAAGTCATTAACATTGCAATGGTAACTTTTAGTACATACATCTAGTGTATCTAGTCATGCACACAGAGGTGACAAAAGTCATGGGATAGCAATATGCAAATATACAGATGGCAGTAGTATCGCGTACAAAATGTATAAATGGGCAGTGCATTGGTTGGGCTTTCATTTGTAGTCAAGTGATTCATGTGAAAAGGTTTCTGATGTGATTATGGCCGCATGACGGGAATTAACAGACGTTGAACGTGGAATGGTAGTTGGAGCTAGAGGCATAGGACATTCCATTTCGGAAATGGTTAGGGAATTCAACATTCCGAGATCCGCAGTGTCAAGAGTGTGCCGAGAATACCTAATTTCAGGCATAACCTCCCACCATGGACAACACAGTGGTCGACCGCCTGCACTTAATGACCGAGACTAACGATGTGTGCAAATAATTGTCAGCGTTAACAGACAAGCTACACTGCACNGCAACACTGCGTGAAATAACCGCAGGAATCAATGTGGGACGTACGACGGACGTGTCCGTTAGGACAGTGCGGCGAACTTTGGCTGTACTGGGCTATGCCAGCAGAAGACCGACTCGAGTGCCTTTACTAACAGCGCTACACCACCTGCAGCGCCTCTCCTGGGCTCGTGACCATATCGGTTGGACCCTAGACGACTGGAAAACCATGACTTGGTCAGATGAGTCCCGATTTCAGTTGGTAAGAGCTGATGGTAGGGTTCGAGTGTGGCGCAGACCCCATGAATCCATGGACCCAAGTTGTCAACAAGGAACTGTGCAAGCTGGTGGTGGCTCCATAATGGTGTGGGCTGTTTTTACATGGAATGGACTGGGTCCTCTGGTCCAACTGAACCGATCATTGACTGGAAAGGGTTATGTTCAGCTACTTGGAGAACACTTGCAGCCATTCATGGACTTCATGTACCCAAACAACGATGGACTTTTTATGGATGACAATGCGCCATGTCACCAGGCCACAACTGTTCGCGATTGGTTTGAAGAACATTGTGGACAATTCCAGCGAATGATTTGGCTACCAAGATCGCCCGACGTGAATACCATCGAACATTTATGGGACATCATCGAGAGGTCAGTTCGTGCACAGAATCCTGCACCGGCAACACTTTCGCAATTATGGACGTCTATAGAGGCAGCATGGATCGATATTTCTGCCGGGTACTTCCAACTACTTGTTCAGTCCCTGCCACGTCGNCATCATCGAGAGGTCAGTTCGTGCACAGAATCCTGCACCTGCAACACTTTCGCAATTATGGACGTCTATAGAGGCAACATGGATCGATATTTCTGCCGGGTACTTCCAACTACTTGTTCAGTCCCTGCCACGTAGATTTGCTGCACTTCGCCGGGCAAAAGGAGGTCCGACACGATATTAGGAGGTATTCCATGACTTTTGTCACCTCAGTGTATATCTAGTGTCTGTATGTTCATACTGGCTTTTTCCAGTTTTGCACAGTCACTTGAATGTACATAAACCCATGCAATGGTTACACATAAGTACTAATTGTAGAAAATTGACATAAAAGTATTTCTGTGCACAAATTTAAAAATCTTATCCACAATAGGGTTTAATAATGCAGGTGTGCTGATTAATTTCTACCAAGAGATCAGCTTTTGGGCTATATGCTTCTGCACCCTGGTCCTGTTTGGAATGGGAAATTGTTTCTCTCACTCGTGGAAGAAGGATAAAAATGAACAGCAAGTGGCCCGCCATGATGATGGTCCTGAAGAAGTGAGTAATTTCCCAACACATTGTACTGATTGGACTGTAATTTAATGTATACAGATTTAATCATGCTTTAAAATACATTTAAGCAATCAATTAAATAGTTGTGGTTTCTGTTTTATGTTCAGGAACATATTTATTATAGCGAAAAAAAATTTTTAACTCTAAACTGCAATTTTTGGAGGACATTCCTCACTTAACAGTGACACTCGTTAAATAATACTGGCATAATGGTCTGGGACTTAATCGCATATGACCATCATTCTGACTTGAGGAGATTCTCCTGGGAGGTGGTTTGTCTGTTTATCTCACTGTTCACAATACAAAGTGAGGTAGAAAATGGATTTACCCAGAGCTCCATAAATTACCGAGCATGAGTTGTTTGAGGGGTCATAGGGCAATGGCCATGGAGTCCCTGGAGTTTTTCGATGATGAATGATGTGGTGATATAATCCAATTGGCCTACTTATTGGAGATTTTGGCCTCCCCTAAACACTAGCAAAACTGAAAATGTGATTATCCTGGCCACCTCACACCCCATTAAATTACTTGCACTTTGAATTAACTGCAAGATGGTGTAGTGGCATAATATGTCAAAAGTGATCAGGATATGAAATTAAGCATGTTAGAGTAGGGATTCTCTCCATTGCGACGCTAGCGCAGCTGCATCGTTTGTATTTGGAATTTCTCATCTGCAAGGCGGCCTTCTCTTTGGCTGGCTCGGCTCCTCTCCTGTTTCCTTCCCTCATTTCCCTCCCTTGATTACCCCTCCTTGTGTGTCATATTTTTTTTAGTATGGCGGCAAGTTAGTATAAGTCGTTACTTGTCTTGTGCTGCCCTTATTCTACGCCTACCCTACGTGAGAAAATCGTCTAGTCGATGCCTGTTAGAGCTGTGTCAAATTGCAATATGACTTAAATTGTCAATTTAATCGTCCTTGAGATGTGCTTTAAGCCGCATTTTAACTTGTATCGTGTGAGCGGCCGAAATGTGTAACTATTTGAAACGGTGAGTCGTGGTTGCAGCATTTTTCTTTTCTATCGGTCTTTTTAGTGTTTTTAATAATTGTGGGGCATAGTTTTGTGTCATTTTAGGCATGCAGTACGTTAGCCTTTTTCTAAATTGTGGTTTTGGTTCCCAGCCTAAATTATGGTTTCGGTTAAACTAAGTTCTAACTTTGCTGTGTGTTCCAGTTGTTTTAATGTGTAGTGTAGAGTATTTGTCTGCTGCCCTTTTATATTAATTTAAAGATTAATTGCTTTTGCTGTGCTTCCATGACTCATGTGTTGGGCATAGTTAAGTCAATATTTTAAAAAATCGTCGTCCTTTATTTTTTGTTTTATGGAACTTTGATTGGGTCTACTGAATGCCTCCACAGATGTGACCTTTTAATATAAAATACTAAATGCGGCTTTTGAATTGTGTTTTAACATGAAGGAGGCTTTACTGGGCTTCTATGGGCACCCTCCTTTAGTTTTATGGCTCCTTTACAAGTCACTAATCAAAATAATCAATAATTTGTATTTTGAATGTTCTATAAATATTGCTTGTTATTGTAATCAACATGATTGAACATTTTGAGTTGCAATAACTTTGTTGGAGCAATTCACTCAATACTTTAATTTTTGTAAAATTTTGGTTTTACAAATTTTAACTAATTGTATACTTTGTGGATCTTTAAAACTTTTGGAAATGATCAATTCATTCATGAATCAAATGGTGCGGCATATTCTTGTAAACTTTGATCAAATTATACATAATATAAATTTGTAGTATTGTTCGTTATTTGTGCTGCAGCACAAATAATTCTCCGCTTACTTTGCCAAATTGTTACTCGTATCTGTCTTTTGTACACTGAAGAGCCAAAAAAACTGGTATAGGCATGCTTATGCAAATAACAGAGTTATGGAACCAATCAGAGTAACGCGATGCGAGCTAGATCGGTTACTGCTGCTACAATGGCAGGTTTTCAAGATTTAAGTGAGTTTGAACGTGGTGTTATAGTCTACGAAAAAGAGATCGGACAGAGCATCTCCGAGGTAGCGATAACATTTGGATGTTCGCGTACGACCATTTTACGAGTGTACCGTGAATATCGGAAATCCGGTAAAACATCACATCTTCGACATCGCTGCGGCCGGAAAAAGATCGTAAAAGAACGGGACAAACGACGACTGACGAGAGTCATTAAACGTGGCAGACGTGCAACCCTTTCTCTAATTGGCGCAGATTGGATTTGTGGAATGCCCTGCAGGATTCATGGTCTGAATTGTCTCCTGCATACCTTCAGACGTTAGTCTAGTCCGTGCCACGTCGTCTTGTGGCACTTGTGCCTGCTCGGTGGAAGTAGAAAAAAAGGGGGGGTGGGGGTGCTACACGATATTAGGCAGGTGTACCAGTTTTTTTGGCTCTTCAGTATATTTGTTGCATGAAACGACCGAGGTTGAATTCTTCTATACCTTGAAGAGGGACGAACTCAACACTTTTTTGCGCAACCTCGAGTACGATGTGGATGAAGCCTTGACTGTAGCTGAGCTGCGCCGAGCGGCCGCGGGCTGTTGGCGCAATCAGGGTTCGATGGCACTACCCTCTGAGCGGGTGATCCCGGAGAGTGTCACCAATGGCCCGTCTAAAGTTCTTAAGTTATTTATGCTTTCCCTCCAACGTATTTATCCTCTGACTTCCTTAGAACCTGCCAATATTTTGCAATATTTTATTGTGGTAAGTAAATAAGTTAGTCGGTATTTAAGTTCTGAGGAGAGTGTTTAAAGCCCATAACGATTAATTGTGAAGGATATATATTACAGTTAATCCGTGAGGAGATAATGTCATTAGAAGGTGGTACATTTGTGGGCTTTTAACATCTGGTGATTCAGGCTTTGTTCTCCCATGTGTTAAGCACCTGTGTGAACATGTCTTTATCTCTAGATTTCAAAGGCCCGGTGAGCCAATGTGTGAGTTCGTTGATTCAATTTGTTCATTTCATGATGTCTTATGTTTGCACATGAGCGAAACAGAATTAGTTAATGTCATCGTCGATAATTTAGCCCCGTACATGCGCAATTCATGCTGGTTTCCACTTCATGTAATTTTCGCGAGCTATGCCAGCTGGTTGTAGAGGTTCAAGGTCGCCTTGTGGCCTCCAGTGAATATCGTGTTTGTTTTCTACCTCCCTGGCGAGCCTACTGCGATTGTAACTCCATGCCGTCCGGTCGCATTTGCAGTATACAGAATGTCGAGCAATGCTGTTCTCCAGTACATTGCAGTAATTGTGCTGCTCTAGGTCACACAGCTAGAAATTGCCAACTAAGTAGGCGTTCTATGTCAGAGAGGAAGTGATTTCGTTTCGGTGAGCTCGTGCACCTGCGTAGTTCCTGCCAAAATACGGGAAACGAATTGTTACTGTAAATGGGCATGGGCATTCCAGTCGCGCCAGAGATAAAGATCCCCGCACTGTCAAGAAGTGTCGGTGTTCATCACCTCTAGGAAGCAAAATTTTTCCGCCTTAGTTTACATCGGTGCTACCCATTGTGTCATGAGTGATTCGTTTTTGAAAAAAAATCTTTGATTCGATTATTATTTCCAAAGGGCGTGTTAGTTGCATCTCAGAGAAACCTTTGTGTATTGCTAACGGCGATATCGTTAAAAGTAATGCAGTGGTGAACCTACACTTTAAGATCGGCAATTTTTTTTGGACGTTTTCATTTTGGGTATTTTCTCATATGTCGCATGACGTTATATTAGGCCACGAATGTTTGGGTAAAACTAGAGCGTCAGTTAACCTGGACGAGTTTTATTTGTCCTTTGGGTTCGCTTTGAACATCAGGATTGGATTGCAGGTTGACACAGTCCCGGAGATGTTTTCTTCTTTGTTGGATGGCACTAGTTCTGCCACTGATTTTCCAAGTGCACTTGAACCAACTGAGGGAAGAATTTAATGACATAATTTCTCCATGTATTGACAAATGTGACGTTCTCCCTTACAAGTTCTTGTTGACAGATTACACTCTGGTATGGGACCGCCATTTTAAATGCCCTCCTCCCACGCTCCAAGCATTCCGATATATTATTAATAAATTGTTAGAAGCAGGTGTAATAGTCTCTTCTACATCGGATTATTGTTCACCAGGATTCTTGGTCCGCAAAAAAGACAGTGATAAATATCGATTGGTGGTTAATCACTCCCTGGTAAACAAGAACAATCATAAGGATCCCTTTCCATTGCTAACGGTTGACTGTGCCCTACAGCACTTGGGTAAAGTCAGCATGTTTTCTGTCTTAGACTTGAACAATAGTTTTCATCAATGTTTACTGGATTCCTCCTGTAGAAAGTTTACAGCTTTCAGTACACCTTGGAGCCAGTATAAGTGTACGCATATTCCTAAGGGTTCCAATTTCGGTAGCCAAGCCTTGTCATGTGTATTGGATTATGTCTTGTCCAAATTTACGTTCAAATTTGTCTTTAACTACATTGATGACATTTTTTTTATAGTGATGACCTTGAGTGTCAGTTTTCCATCTGCACCATGTTTTCCTTAAAATGAGGGAAGTAGGTCTGAAAGTGAATCCAGACAAAGTCACCGTAGGATCCAATAAGGGTACATTTCTGGGTTGTGTGCTTTGTGAGGGTCGTTTGATGCTCGATCCTGACTGTGCGACCTCTATATTAAATTTACCTCGTCCCAAGACTCTGAAGGGAGTACAGAAATTTCTAGGTATATTAGGTTATTACTCCCAGTTTATTGATAATTTCTCCGAAATAGCAGCATCTTTAAATTATTTAAAAAAATAAGGGAGTAGAATTTCAGTGGGGTCAAGAGCAGGAGTCGGCATTTTCTCTGCTTAAATATAAGCTATTTTCGCCGCCATTGCTTCTCCTTCCGGACTTTTCGCACCGATTTATATTCCCATTGGATGCCTCGTCTCTGGCGTTAGGGGCAGTCCTAAGCCAGCAAACAGAGTTGGGTTTGGCGCCTGTTACCTTTGCTAGTCGCAGTTTGACTGAGACTGAGCGGAGACTTGGTATATATGAAAAGGATACCTTGGCATGTATATTCGGATTTGATAAATTCGCCACGTATATCACGCATGAAGAATGCGACTTGTAGACTGACAATCAGGCTTTGAGTTGGGTCCTCAACCATCCCCAACAGTTGGGAAAACTGGGTTGTTGGGTGCTTCGTCTCTCTCGTTTCTGTTTTAAGTTTCATCATGTCCAAGGCTCCGAAAATTAGGTGGCTGATGTCTTGTCGAGAATGTACGATCCGGCTGATTTTGAAATGGATGAGGTGGTGGCTCCTGAGGCTACTCTCAGGGTTTTCCCGAATTTTTTGTCAAGTTGCGCCAGGGTCAGGCAAAAGACGTTTTCTGTACTCAGGTTGTAACTGATCTAAATAATGGTGTTGACTTCTGTATGAATTGGATAACTGCATTTTGTATTTCACCGATAAGAGTGGCCGTGCACGTAAAATTGTTGTTGCTGTATCACTGAGACATATGGTATCGTCCTACTTCCACGACTCCATGTTTGGAGGACACTTAGGTGTCAGGAGGACCTTCAACAAAATTGCAGTTCATTTTGCTGCTTATCGCTTAGTAGCAATGTATCAGATATTGTGCGTTTGTGTTATCTGTGCCAAAAATGTAAGAAGGCTCCTCATGCTCATGCTGGGCAAGCTGTTACACAGATTCCTCAGGCTCCTTGGAGTACGGTTCACTTATTTATTTTTGGTCTTTTAATTAGGTCCAAGAAGAGCCATATATGTATTTTAATTTTGTTGGACACCTTCACTAAATTTGTTATTTTGTTGCAGTTGAGAAATATGAAAGCATCATCCTTTGTCAAGGATTTCACCGGTCAGGTGTGGAAGGTGTTATGGATATCGCCAAGTATTTCACGTCTAATATATTTAAGATTATGTGTTTTCGCTGGGCTGACAAACATTTTACCTCCAGTCTGTACCCAAAGGATAACAAAGTAGAAAGATTCATTAAAAATCTTAAGGAGTGTTTGACTATCTTCTATAACCAGGATCATACCTTGTGGAATCAGGATTTGAATTTCATAAATGTGAGATTCAACAGTGCTCTACCTGACTCCATGGGAGTTCCACCCTCTCTCNAAGAAGAGCCATATATGTATTTTAATTTTGTTGGACACCTTCACTAAATTTGTTATTTTGTTGCAGTTGAGAAATTAGAAAGCATCATCCATTGTCAAGGATTTCACCGGTCAGGTGTGGAAGGTGTTATGGATATCGCCAAGTATTTCACGTCTAATATATTTAAGATTATGTGTTTTCGCTGGGCTGACAAACATTTTACCTCCAGTTTGTACCCAAAGGATAACAAAGTAGAAAGATTCATTAAAAATCTTAAGGACTGTTTGACTATCTTCTATAACCAGGATCATACCTTGTCGAATCAGGATTTGAATTTCATAAATGTGAGATTCAACAGTGCTCTACCTGACTCCATGGGAGTTCCACCCTCTCTCNGAATCAGGATTTGAATTTCATAAATGTGAGATTCAACAGTGCTCTACCTGACTCCATGGGAGTTCCACCCTCTCTCTCATTCCTTAGTCACCCCCTCAGTCATCCTCTGCATAACATTAGGAATATTCCCCCCTTTCCTTCTCCCCTTGGTGATGCTGATCAGGATCGCCTGCTCGAGGAAGTCCACCGTAGGTTCGGGGTAGCAAATCTGCAGGTCTCAGCGAAGATGGACCAGGGCAGGTTACCAGTCAATTTTAAGTTAGGGGAACTGGTCCTTTGTAAAAATTATGTGCTAGCAGATGTGGGAAAGTATTTAGCAGGGAAACTGGTACCGAAATGTATCGTTCCTTTCAGAATAAATATATTTTTAGCACCTAATGCTGTAAGTCTTGTATCGCCTAGCTCTAATCAGTTATTTAGGAAAGCAAATGTTTCTCAGTTGACGCGTTATTTGCAAAGGAAGTAATTGCTGTTTGGTCATGTTTATACCTGCAGTTTAGTTGCCTTGCTGAGTTCTGTTTTGGCAATTTGTTTCCTTTACTCTTTGCCTATCTGGTTTGGTTGGTTTGGTCATCGTTATTTTGATAATATTCCTGTCTTCCCACCGAGTCGAGCTGAGACCACTCACTGCCATCGCCGTCGTGAGCTGAGAAGAGGATCGAGACATCTGCTGAGACTGGTAGTGATTTTCCTGGTTTTTCACCCACAACCCACTAGTTGTTGATGGCATTCGTACCTGATGCTCGAGAAGAGACCGCTCTGATGGCGCTCAGTGGTTTTTCACCTGTCTGCCCACCATCGCTGGGGACTTCATCAACAACATTGCTATCGTAACCTGAAGATGGAACTGATCACTCTGCATGTTTGTCACACATCATGGAAATCTTTTATGTGAATTTCTACAAGAATCCAGGAAATCTTTCCAAAGTCTTAAATAATATACGACTCTTCATTCTCTACTGTGTGTCTATGTACTTTTATCTTCTGTGTAAGTGTTTGCAGTATTTTTTGGTCAAGATGAACATAGACTTGATCCCAGAAAAAAGGTTTAGGGGCGGAGGTTGCGATGCTAGCACCACCATGTCGTTCGTCTTTGAAATTTCTCCTCTGCAAGGTGGCCTTCTCCTTGGCCGGCTCGANGCGATGCTAGCACCACCATGTCGTTCGTCTTTGAAATTTCTCCTCTGCAAGGTGGCCTTCTCCTTGGCCGGCTCGACTCCCCTCCTATTTTCTCCCATCATTTTCCTCCCTTGATTACCCCTCCTTGTGCATCATATTTTTATTAGTATGGGGGGCAAGTAAATATAAGTCGTTACTTGTCTTGTGCTGCCCTTATTCTATGCCTACCATACATGAGAAAATTGTCTATTAGATGCCTGCTAGAGATTTGTCACATTAAAATGTGACTTAAATTGTCAATTTAGTCGTCCTTGTGACGTGCGTGCTATAAGCCACATTTTAANTTTGTCACATTAAAATGTGACTTAAATTGTCAATTTAGTCGTCCTTGTGACGTGCGTGCTATAAGCCACATTTTAACTTGCATCGTTGTGTGAGTGGCCGAAATGTGGAGCTATTTGGAATGGGGAGTCGTGGTTGCAGCATTTTCTTCTTTCTGTCTGTTTAGTGTTTTTAATAATTGTGTGGCATAGTTTTGTGCCATTTTGGTCATGCAGTGAGTTTTTTTTTTTTTGTTTTTTGAAATTGTGGTTTTGATCGCCAGCCCGAATTATGGTTTCGGTTAAACTAAGTTCTAATTTTGCTGTGTGTTCCAGTTGTTTTAATGTGTAGTGTATAGTATTTGTCTACTTCTCTTTTATATTCATTTTAAGTTTAATTGATTTTGCTGTGCTTCCACGACTCACATGTTGGACATACTTAAGTCAATATTTTAAACATCGTCATCAATTATTTTTTATTCGATGGACATTTGATTGTGTCTACTGACTACCTCCACCGATATAACCTTTTATTGTAAAGTATTTAATGCGGCTTTTAAATTGTGTTTTAGCATAAAGGAGGCTTTACTGAGCTTCTATGGCTGCTCTCCTTTGTTTTAATGGCTCCTTTTAAAAAACACTAATTNAGCATAAAGGAGGCTTTACTGAGCTTCTATGGCTGCTCTCCTTTGTTTTAATGGCTCCTTTTAAAAAACACTAATTAATATAATCAATAACATGTATTTCGAATGTTCTAGAAATATTGATTTTTATTGTAATCAACATGATTGNTATTTCGAATGTTCTAGAAATATTGATTTTTATTGTAATCAACATGATTGAACATTTTGAGTTACAATAACTTTGTTGGAGCAATTCACTCTATACTTTAATTTTTGTAAAATTTTGGTTTTACGAATTTTAACTAATCAGTTCGCGGCCCTGCAGAACAGCTGCTGGAGTCTGACCCGTGGCGAGGTCACCCTCCTCCTGATGGTGAATAGAGCTGCGGGTAGGTGTTTGGCCCAGCTGGTGTGGTCTTTACCCACTCTCAGACACAATTGTGTCTTGAGGTCCTGGTTCCGCCTCTCTGTCGGGTTTGCCTTCGGGTGGTATATGGGGGTTGTATGCTGCCTTACTCCCCAACGAGTACACAGTTCACGCCAGTGTCTCCTAGTGAACTGGGTACCATTGTCTGTGAGCAAGACCTGTGGGTACCCCCAGCGAGGAAAAAACTCCGTTTCCAGTGTTCTTGCAATGGTGCGTGCTCGTGTGCTGGATATTGGGTATGCTTCAGTCCACCTAGAGAATGAGTCGCTTACGACCAGGATAAACCTCTTTCCTGTGGAAGTGCGGGGGTAGGGGCCCATGAGGTCCAGGGACACGGTCTCAAAGGGTTCCTTTGGCACCCTGTGTTGTTGTTGTGTCACCCCATCCGTCCGCCTGCTTTTGAAGTGATTGCAGGGGACACACTTTCTCACATGCCTGCACACATCTCTGCTGGCCCCCGGCCATTGGAAGTGCCTGTGGAGATTTCTGGCCGTCTGGGTCGCCCCAGGGTGACCGGCAAAATAGTTATCGTGTGCATGCTTAAATGCTTGCTCTCGTACCCCTGCAGGTACATAGAGGCACCAGGCTGCATCGGGGTGATGCTGACAGGTATATAGGTGCATGTCCCAGATTCGCCACAATTCTCCATCTCCATGTCCTATTCTAGTCACTCTGGCCTGTGTTTGTGGGCAGTGGTGATGTGCGCCAATCACTAACGCCTTAAGCTCATCAAGCCTGGGTTCTTGGTCTGGTGCTGTTCCTATGGCATTGCAAATTGCCTGTCTGTTATCGGTTGTTGTGGCAATGTTGACATTGGGGGGTAGCAAGTCATCTCACTCGTCCCTGTCGACGGCTACCTCGGTGCCTGGTGTCCTGGACAGTTCGTCGGCCAGTTGGTTCTCTGCTCCGGGGACATGTTGCACAACAAAGTCGTATGATTGTAACAACAATGCCCACCGGGCGAGTTTGCTTCTGGCTTCCCTCATGGAATGTAGCCAGAGTAGGCACCGGTTGTCCGTCCGTACCATCCTTCTTTGGTGTCAATGTGATTGCGCTGTTGTATTTGCTGCGTGTGGGTTCGATGACGCCTTCGGCTAACATCTCCCTAATCTGCTCTTTGATGACAGCGCAATGGTGTGGTCGGTAGCTGCGAGGTCCTGCAAAAATTGGGCGGCCTTTTTCTAACGGTATTGCGTGTTCGGCAATAGTTGTTCGCCTTAGGGGATCTGCATCTGCAAACACGCCCCGTCTTTCCTGAAGGATTTTCTGGACCGCCTCCCTGTATGTTTCAGGCACCTCGTGGTACAGTTCATCCAACTGGACGCATGGTGTGTAACTATTGGTCCTTGGTTCCAGTTCATAAACGGTGCATCGTTCCTTTTTGCCAAAATGGATCCTGTGGGCNGAAGGATTTTCTGGACCGCCTCCCTGTATGTTTCAGGCACCTCGTGGTACAGTTCATCCAACTGGACGCATGGTGTGTAACTATTGGTCCTTGGTTCCAGTTCATAAACGGTGCATCGTTCCTTTTTGCCAAAATGGATCCTGTGGGCCGCTGGCTCTACAATGGTATTCTGCTCTGTGAGCCAAGGGATACCAAGTGTGGCATTTTCCCGCAGGTCTGCCGACACTAGGGCTGTAGTGGTGGTTTCTACGTCGCGGATCCTGACAGTGATCGTCACTTCCCCGAAGGCTTGCCCAGTGTGTTGGTGTGGGGCTAGTTGAATGACTTGTTTTGTCGGTCTGATCGGTCCCTCATTTATGAACCCTGTTCTTAGAAAATTGTGGGATGCGGCAGTGTCCACTAGTGCTTAACACTGAATGTTATTTACGGTGACTGGTATTCTGATCATCATGTGAGTGCCCCCGGTTATCTGCTGTAGCACAATTTGTTGTGGGGTCGGCCTGGCTATCGTTCTATGTTGTCGTTTCCTTGTTTGTTAATGCTTTGGCCTGGGGTAGTGAGCATCCGGCTCGCCTACCCCGCTAGTTAGTTTCCCGCTGTCGGTGGTCTGTCACTTCTCACACTTGGCTGCCTTCCACTGTTTACATTGGGGTACTCGTTATGCCAGTGGTACTACTGGCCTGGACAGAACCGGCATGGGAAGGGGGCCCTCCCTTCGAACTGCTCCTGTCTGTCCGTTTCCAGTTGACGCGTTTGGGTGAGTTGGTTTGAATGTGCCAACTTCTCGCTTCCCCTTGTCCTGTTGTTCGGTCTGACTCGCCCCTCTCCTGCCGAATCCAGCTGAGGACTGTGAATCCCCCCTCCATGCACTGTTATTAAGGGGCCATGCTTGATGTGTTCCCTCTCTCCCCCTAAGGTGCACCTTTTCGAGGTTGGCCTGGTCTACCAAGGCCACGGACCTCAGAAATTGTTCTACGCTATTGTGAATGGATGGTGCTAAACCCAATTTGAACTCTGGTTTCACTGTCGAAACTATTATCTCCAAAATGTCTGAGTATTTGAGGTTAGGATAGAAGTGTCTTAATGTGTTTACCTTTCGTGTAGTGAATGTGGTTAGGGTTTCCCACTCCCCTTGTGTTTCTAGTACTGCCCTGCTCTGAGCTTGTAGTGTTCAATAAGTCGACCCAGAATGTCTGATGAATGCGGACTGAAAATCTGCCCATTTCAGGCCGTAATGGTTGATTGTCTTCCACCACACGCGTACCTCCCCCGATAACTGCGCACCGACACAACTGGCCCACTTAACTTTATCGACACTGTACCTTGTAAGTTGTCCTGTGACGTCTCTCAGGATCACGTGTGGGTCCTCCTCGTTGTCTCCAGCAAATGTGGGCAGGGACTGGAAGCGGGTTGGTGTTGTGCCCGTCCCTATGGTAGGTAACATCACTGCTGTTATCGTGGCCTCTTGGTGTTGCAGAGGCAACCCGAAGCCTGATGTGGTGGGTGGCACCAATGGATTTCCCCATGGTGCTGCATCTCCCTCGATGCCAGTTGAGTGCCCCCTTGGGCTCGATTGTCGGTTGCCCCGTTCACTCCCGTCAATGGAGGGGCACGATTCCGTAATCTGCGATGTGTCTGCAGACTGCTCCCCCCGAAATGTCCCGAGGGGTGATGGAAGATGTCTCATTTGGTGGTGTGTTCAGTCCGTGCACACCCGTCGCAACGGAGTTTTCCAGTGAGGTCCATGGTCGCACACTCGGTCCTCGTCAGGCACACAGCATGGTGCTTCTGATTACAGTACATACAAGTTATCGTCCCTTCACCAATTCCCGCACAGGTGATTTGTTTTGCGCATCCTTGGTTACGAAAAATGTATGATATTGCACTTTCTACACTTTGTCTGTTTGTTTCCAATTGGAACACTGCGTGTGGCCATCTGTGTCCGCACTGGCATGCGTGGCTGTCTATTTTTAAGTTTCGGGTAACGCGTGGTCGGGCACAATTTACACATAACACTGTTTGTTTTCCATTAGATGTGTGGCTTATGGCTTTATCTAGTATTTTCCTGTTGTTGGTTTCGATGCCTTGCGCCAGTCGTCGCACGTTCGCCACTGCTTTGCACAGACAGTTATTGGTTACAAATGGGTTCGTTTCGTTTGATTTGCGCAAGCACCTAAAACATAAGATTTGAAATTTGCCGTTAGTTGAAGTCCAGTTTAGTTTACTGGTATTCGGCCTTATTTCGCCCACGTTGCTTGTTGCGGAAAACATGGCGGATTTTCTTTATTACGTGCCACACCGGAATCACTCTCTACTCCATTCGATACTCGAGCTCTTTTCAGCTACGCGAGGTTCGATTGGCGGCCGTTAGATATCACTTGTGCTGTTCCACAAGAATACTTTTACTATTTTATATTAAAAGGTTACATTAAGATTTAATTTTGCCGTTCAGGGTTCTAAAAACACGTTAGTTATCTTGTTTCCTATTGCCTTTGTTCGTATGGAAGGTTAGTTATNTTTGCCGTTCAGGGTTCTAAAAACACGTTAGTTATCTTGTTTCCTATTGCCTTTGTTCGTATGGAAGGTTAGTTATTTTCTTTAATGTTTCGTGTTTCTTTCACCAAAATTTTCCACCCTGACGAAAAAAGATATATTCATATATGTAATTTAAATATCTACAATTATGTGCATACTTGATATAATTAAGGATGTTTGATGATTGCAAATGTTCCGCACGATTCACACACACGCCCGACATACATGCCATGTGGGCGGCCCGCGTGTTATGCGACACGTGCTTCCGGTACAGGCGCTCACCATGTGGTTATGAGTTTAAGGTTATGCCATGCATGTGGTTCCTCAAAAGTTAATTACACGGTGAATTGCACTCACGTTTTTGCTGTCCTTGTAGTTAAGTTAATTATTCCGCATAGTGAAATAACGGCTTCCCTGATCCTTGTCGCTAAGTCGGCGCGCAACTTTGACGTGATTGTGCGGCGAAATCCTGGCCCCTAGTTGGGAAAGCCATCTATGACGTGCGCTCGGTATGTCCCTTGTCGAAGGGAGACGGTTGGGCGCGCAGTGTCCCTCGAGCTGTGAAAGTGCCGGGCGCCAGCTCAGTGTTGAGCAATGAGATAGGGTTGTGGTTAATCACCCTAGGGGGCTCAAGGTAACACACCATCAGATAATAGGAAAATGCGAGTTGTATGGCTGCTGTGCATGCCCGGATTAATGAACGCACTATTGGTTATATGAAAGATGATTATTTTATTGAACACTTAATCGAACAGACATGTGGTGACCGCGTGGTCGTACAATGTAACACACTAATGGATAACGATTAATTAAGGTGCGTGACGCTGCTCTCCACTCGGTGCGATATAACATAAAATACAAGTTATTTCGTGGATGATGTGATGATACGATTACTGAGTGAGGTTGCAGCTTCAGGGGCTGGCACTGAGGTTCTTGTGAAGCGAGAGACTTACCACGTCCGCCCACGTTGAAGTGATGAAGCGTACTGACTGAGAACTGCGCCGGCTCCCGCTACCTGAGCGCGGACGGCGCGAAGCTGTGGAAAGATGAAACATAAATGTGACTTAAAAATGCTAATGAGATGTAAGATAATTATATACCTTAGATTAACATAATCAAACACAATTACCTTATACAACTTACATAATAAAACACAATAACCCTTGCACAAATACACAATAAATCAGGGTTATATTAATATTAAATATTTGCATTGCAGCAGCCACTGTATTGCCAACTTAGTAATGTCACATGTCCCTGGCAGGCTGGGTATGTGATGACTGTCTTTTAACACGATAAATATGATAAAAATAAATACTGAATAGATACACTGAACCAATAAATAAACTATACTGATGCATTCCGATAAATTTTGTCGCACTGATGTAATTATATTGGTGAACTCTGATTAATTACATAGCACTGAATAAACGATATTGACGAATGCTGATTGATTACATAACACTGAATACACTATCACTCTTGCCCACATGCCTGCTGGTGTGGTGCATCTGGAGTGGAGGACACTACTGTGGCAGTCACAGTGGGCACAAAGGTACCAGTGAACGTCTCGTTCACGTCAACTACTGCTCTTGTTTTCAGCATTGTCTGCCAGAGTTCGCTAGTGTGGGGAAAGTAATTAATGTTAAAGTCTCCCCTCGCCTCTGTTTCTCGTCTGATGCGAAAGGTAACAGATTGCACTCGTCTCTCGCATTTTTAGCATTCAGACTGGTAAGTTATTTTAAGTTCGGATATTCCATTACATCATATCGCAGGTTATTATTAAGCATGCTTGTAGTACTCATATATTTTCCTGCAAAATTAAAAAAATTGCTTAAATTTGGAGTGTCTCTACAGACCAGTTAACCTATAGAGGAAAATGTAACCTCTAAAATACGGTATTGGAACTTCACGCTTTTTAAAATGTATACATCCACCATCAATCTCATTTTCAAAACTGATACCTCAGTGCCCATGACACTACTGTGATGCTGTGTCTGCATTCACTAAAATGCTCTAAAACATGAAAGGATTGGTATTGTGCAGAATACAGATTGTGGCTCACATAAGTGTGCGAACCCTTTGTTTTTTTTTACGAAATGATAGAGACAAGGGTGTTCTTCGTTTACTAAAATGTGATTCATCACCATTCGCAACAATAACCTGAGATAAAATTCTGTCATCCCCAGAATATTGGCAGGTTCTCTGATGAATAATTAAAACACAACCTAGAAGGCCAAAACTGCATTTCATCACAGTCTGAAGACCTATGCTGTCCATAATAAAAGAGGGTAGTTGACGAATATTTACACATTTTTAACCCAACTGGGGGAAAACGTCGCTCTTGTATCTTCCCATAATTATGTCACTTATGAATAAATAATTGAGGAGAAAATGTACAAAGAGCATGGTTTGAGGTAAAAATTTACAAAATGTCAATCACTGAGTACCCCCGAAAAAAACAAGCTTGCCCCAACAGCAAACTTTTTTTTAAATGCATGTTGGAAAAAATTGTATGTATTGAGCGGCTGCATTATGTAGCTTTCTATGAAGTAATCATGGCTCGAAAAAACACAAAATGGAGTTAAAAACCAACTCCCTGCCCTGCTGTATGTGATATGTACAGTGGGGTATCCAATATGCATTCCCCTCACCAATGTATAGATGCTCATCATAAAAATCGTTTACTTCCAAATTTCAAATCAATACATTCAAAAATTTAGGCTGCAGCAAGAAAATTTATTTCCATATGGTTACTCTACGTGCAGCAATGTTTTTAGTTGCCAGCAGCCGGATTTAAATGTAGAAAGTTTTGCAGGGAAATATATTTATATACTGTAAAGAGACACCGGCATATAGTTACTCTCACCACAAGCACAAAACCATAAAAAACCGCTACCTTCTGCAAAAAAAATTACTTTACTTTCATACATCCAAGTGTACTCCATTAAGAAATATATCTGAGGTGTGGTAGGACACCACACCACCTCTATGCAGTCCCACCACACTACTATATGACTTTATCTGTATTAAAAGTGACAAGTGAACAGGTGTGTGTGTACAGTCTCAACACTGGCAGCAGTCATAAATAATTCTCACTCTTTATGAACCATTCAAAAGAAACCATGGTTTTATTCATGAGATGTAAGTCCCCTGTACAGAATTATATCAAAGTATAAATTACAGTAGACACATGCGCATACAACTTTTGCCATTAATCAAAATTGAGTAAATATACATTTAAAAAAGACGTGAAACTTCATACTCAAAGAATTACAAACGTTTAATATAGGATCATCAAGACAATTCTCATAAACTCCCCTCCGTCCCCCCCCCCTCATCATCTGTCAAAAGATAAAACAATAGCTCGCGAAAGACGATTTTCCGTATTCGGTTAACTACACCAATGTATCCCTAAAAGTACCTAGAAAATGCAAGGCAGCACTACTATTTTATGATAATCTAATTAGCAAACACGAATAGAAAACTAGTTATCACTGTTTATTAAAAGAAAGGGGGCTGCTGGATGATCTCTCAAATAGAATTTGTGATTTTAGCATCTAGTATTCACAATCATGTGCCTTCCTCGTGTCGAAGAAGTAGTAAATCTCTTAAAAAATCGCATCATGTAACCACAACTTTGGTGGTGAATATATATGAATAAATTGCTATATCAAGCACAAAGATTAATTTGGTACCAGCAATTAACATTAAGATATACAGCATTTTTCAGGCATACAGAGCAACTATTATGTATTTTTCAGGTATTCAGAGCTACCATTTAGCACCTGATTCGTTGTTGGTCCATCAAAAAATGCTTGAAATATATATTGTACTCAAAGCACAAGTCTTATAATCCATTAAAGCAAATATTCGCGGCTGAAGATGGTAGCAAGCTCCCGTTTCAGCTAAGGCGATGGCATTCACCATCGTCGAAGCCGCCACATTTTTTTTTACGATTGTTTTGTTGTTTAAAATTTTTTTTGAAAAAATAATTTTTTTGGAAATTTTAAAATATTTTTTTAGTTTTTTTTTTGTTTTTTTCAAAAAAATTATTTTTCTTATTTTTTTTATATTTTAATTTGACCTTCACCTTCACCTTATGACAGGTAAACAAAATTACCATGGCCTAAGTGGAATGCAAGAGCATGGTGTGTATGTACTGGCCTAAAAAATGGCTGCCATCCCGGGATCCTTTGATAGAAGACTGAATTCGAGCCTCGGAACTATACAAACTATTAATTCTCTTTCGGACTTTGACAAAATCTGGTAACTCACTTTTCCTAGTGATGTATGTGAACCTAATATTAGCATGGTTATGATAAATGAATAACGCTAAAGTAATAATAATATGATGTCATCCATGATGGTAGTCGTCTCAATAATTCTTCGATAGAGGACTGAGTTCGAGCCTTGGAACTATACAAACTATTAATACTCTTTCGTACTTTCACAAAATCTGGCAATTTACTTTTCCTAGTGATGTACATAAACCTAAAATTAGCATGGTTATGATAAATGAATGACACTGAAGTAATAATAATAATTTATGTATTTTACCTTTCTTTTACAGATGTGAGAGACGAGTCATACAGTCTCATTAAACATAATTATTCCAGCATGTAGGTCGCATGCGTGTGTGCATACATGTTACTTGTAGTCTGTGTATGACTCGCCTGGTTGCCACACCCTACATACACAACGACTGCTGTCTCTCTCTCTAGAGTATATTGTAATTGTTATCATTCTGTCTGTCTCAGTAGCTATTCATACTTCGACAAGTGAATAGTGGCTAAGGTGAACATGCTCTTCATCGTCGGCGATGGAAAATAATCGGGAAAGTTATTTGTTTCGTTACTGTAAGAAGNGCTAAGGTGAACATGCTCTTCATCGTCGGCGATGGAAAATAATCGGGAAAGTTATTTGTTTCGTTACTGTAAGAAGACTTTTTTTTCTCAAACGCTGTCATACTCGACGAGCATGGAACTTGTAACCACTAGGATGTCAGGTGAAAGGATGCTGGACGGAATATGAGAAAACCGAAGTTGAATGGTAGAGCACGAGACATGTCTGGGTGCCAGGTAAAAGGTTGTTAGGAGGAATATGAGAAAACCAACGTGGAATGACTGTTGTACTAACCAGGATGGTCTGGTCTTGTCTCGTACTATCTAAAGTCTCGTAGAGTATCTGACACTTGTGCAATATGTGCTGGTNGCTAAGGTGAACATGCTCTTCATCGTCGGCGATGGAAAATAATCGGGAAAGTTATTTGTTTCGTTACTGTAAGAATACTTTTTTTTCTCAAACGCTGTCATACTCGACGAGCATGGAACTTGTAACCACTAGGATGTCAGGTGAAAGGATGCTGGACGGAATATGAGAAAACCGAAGCTGAATGGTAGAGCACGAGACATGTCTGGGTGCCAGGTAAAAGGTTGTTAGGAGGAATATGAGAAAACCAAGGTGGAATGACTGTTGTACTGACCAGGATGGTCTGGTCTTGTCTCGTACTATCTAAAGTCTCGTAGAGTATCTGACACTTGTGCAATATGTGCTGGTTGGTTGGTAAGTACTTACAACATGTTTAGTTTATATTTACATTTTTTTATATCTGTTTGCGATGGTATATGGTAGTGTTGACCTTATCGTTCTCCATACTTCACGATTATGTCATAGTATTTTACTGTAGTCTAATGCTAGATATGTTATTCGTCACTTGGTTAAATTTGTGTGTTTCTGTAGCATAGCTTGGACATAGAATGTATGTGAGAAAGATAGTTTAACTATTTATTTTGCTGTACTAGCCAAGGCTACAACGACTGTTTTTCAGACGCACAGTGTTGTCTATCAATGCAAGATGTGTTGTACAGTGCTCGTCACTTATACAATATGTTAGTAGGTGATAATAACTACTTTTCTTTTATTTTTATGCCTGCTAGTATCAGCATCTCGAGAGTGTATTTTTTTTCGGCCTAATGTAATGTATAGTGTTAGTTGCGTGTGCAATGTGCAGCGGTCGGTGGGAGTTTATAACTTTTTACCTTTACATTTATTTTAAATATATAATCATCAATATATATTAGTGACATAGACTCTTGCATGACCACTGGTTTTCATATACTATGTTTAGTAGCAAGCAAAGTACATATAATGCAATGTTACATTAACTTTGGTGATAGATAGTATACACCAATTAACATATTGACAAATTTTTTAGATTGGTTTGTGTGAACATAAGTTCTTTTTCCTGTTGGTGGTCATTCCAGCTGTTTACTGAAGTTCTCGTCGCAATAGTAACACTGATGGTCNCATAAGTTCTTTTTCCTGTTGGTGGTCATTCCAGCTGTTTACTGAAGTTCTCGTCGCAATAGTAACACTGATGGTCAGAATGCCTTTAGTACTGATCTGTACGGTCTGGTCTTGTCTAGCATCGTTATCTAAAACATCCTACAGACCCCGAAACTTGTATAATATATGCTGGTTGGTGCATGTTTATAACTTGTTTCCTTTACATTTTCCTTTTTTAAATATCTGTTTTGTATCTGTATGAATATACTATACGCAAAGGTGAGTGTTCTTCATGTAGGAATTCAGTCATATGGCCTGAAGGCTATCGTGGCCATAGCAGGTGCTGTGTGACCTTGGAGCCTTACATAACACTCACTCGGCTAGTGTTATTCGTTAAACTTGACAAGACCTGCACAGTGCTTGCATTGTCACCCAACCATCTGAACTGTCTCACATATTCCCTAGCATATGACAACAGTCGCGTTCTACTGCTAGTGATGTACACTGATTGTATTGGTCCGTTTCAGTTGGGGTGTAAGGAAGTTATTTGCTAGTCTACTATACTGTCCAGAACAGTCTGGTATTGTATAGCATCGTTAATTTTTTTTTCATTCTATGTCTGGTTGTTAAGAGCTAGCCATGTTAGCGATGACTCGAGCTGCCATCCTGGTGTATGACTGATGGTGATCGTTTATATTAATATATATATTTTTTACAGTTACCAAGACTATGTGCTATATGTATGTATTACATTTGTATATATGTTGCTTTTTGCATATCTCAGTTTGTTGTAAGTTATCCTTCCTGAATTTTATTTACAGATATGTTTTATATTAACTTGGTTCTGAAGAGTCAAAAAAATTTGTATACCTGCCTAATATTGTGTAGAGCCCCCGCGAACACACATAAGTGCCGCAGGACGACGTGGCATGGACTCGACTAATGTCTGAAGGTATGCAGAAGGCATTTCACACCATGAATCCTGCAGGGCAGTCCACAAATCCAAAGGAGTGCAGNTTTGTATACCTGCCTAATATTGTGTAGAGCCCCCGCGAACACACATAAGTGCCGCAGGACGACGTGGCATGGACTCAACTAATGTCTGAAGGTATGCAGAAGGCATTTCACACCATGAATCCTGCAGGGCAGTCCACAAATCCAAAGGAGTGCGGGCGGTTGAGATATCATATGAACAGCACGTTGCAAGGCATCCCAGATAAGCTCAATAAAGTTCATGTCTGGTAATTTAGGTGGCCAATGGAAGTGCCTAAAGTCAGAAGAGTGTTCCTGGAGCCACTCGGTTGCAATTCTCGATGTGTGGGGTGTCGCATTGTCCTACTGGAATTGTCCACGTCCGTCGGAATGCACAATGGACATGAATGGGTGCAGGTGATCTAACAGGATGCTTATATATCTGTCACCTGTCAGAGTCGTATCTAGACGTATCAGGGGTCCAATTTCACACCAAATGCACACGCCCCATACCATGACAGAGCCTCCACCAGCTTGAACAGTCTCTTGTTGACATGTAGGGTCCATGGATTCATGAGGATGTCTCCATACCCATACACGTCCATCCACCCGATACAATTGGAAACGAGACTCGTCAGACCAGGCAACGTGTTTCCAGTCATCAGCAGACCAATGGCGGTGTTGGCAGGCCCCGGCGAGGCGTAAAGCTTTCTGTTGTGCAGTCAAAAACTGTGCACGAGTGAGCCTTCGGCTCCGATAGCCCATATCAGTTATCGTCCTTTGAATTGTTCGCACGCTGGCACTTGTTGATGCCCCAGTATTGAAATATGCGCCAATTTGAGAAAGAGTTTCACATCTGCCACGTTTAATGATTCTCGTTAGTCGTCGTTTGTCCCGTTCGTTCACGATTTTTTTCCGGCTACAGCGATGTCGAAGATTTGATGTTTTACCGGATTCCCGATATTCACGGTACACTCGTGAAATGGTCGTAAGCAAAATTCAAATTTTATCTCTACCTCGGAGATGCTATGTCCCATCTCTCGTGCACTGACTATAACACCACGTTCAAACTCACTTAAATCTTGATAACCTGCCATTGTAGCAGCAGTAACCGATCTGGCAACTTTGTTAGAAGCTTGTTGTCTTATATAGGTGCTTCCGGCCTCATTGTATTACTTTGATTGGTTCCAAACCTCTGTTATTTGCATACGCACGCCTATACCAGTTTTTTGGCNCCGGCCTCATTGTATTACTTTGATTGGTTCCAAACCTCTGTTATTTGCATACGCACGCCTATACCAGTTTTTTGGCTCTCCAAAGTATATGACATGTAGTTATTTTCGTTGTCGAGGGTGAGAGCTTCTGTATGTATTGCTCCAAGAAGCCCATCGATATGGAACAGAGTTCTAGATACTATACAAAAAAACTATTAATTATCTTTCAGCCTTTGACAAAATAAAAATTTTTCTCAGTGGTGGAGGTGAACTTAATAATGACAAGGGTTAAGATAAATTAATAACACCGAAATCATTTACATACTTTTACCTTTACTTACAGACTTGACATAATACCAATACATATTCATATTTGATACATGCTCCACATAGTGTTCATTCGAGCGAAACCTTTATGCTGACTGTTTTAGAAGAAGAATAATACGTTCTGTGAGCATTCAAGCCACCCTTATTCGAATATCCTGCACGGCAGTTATCACAGGGGTAGGTCTTGTATATGTTAGCCAATTTGCAGTTGCTATCTTCCTGTTGTTTGGCCCAGCTGCGCTTGCTTAATGTCTTGCCACAATACATGCACTCGCTTCCCGATGAACGACAAACATAGCCATTGCATGTATTGTTATGTCTCTACACACTATCACTTCGGGTAAGCATGGCAGTGGAACGTGTTTGTATGCTGGGCTGAACATGCAATGGTAACTTTCATGCCGGGGTGAACTATAACTTGCGTTGAAAGTATATCCACAGTAGTTACGTTGATGTCATATCGCTTGTATCGACCCTTCAGGATCCCTTTCTGTTGACCATATTGTAGTCGGTAAATCTTCAGCAATTGGTTCCGTCTTCTTATTATAGCTGGGTGCACGATTGTAGTAGTTATGTTGACATTGTAATGTGGGTATTAGCTCCTCAATATACCTTGCTATTGATGTCGATGTTGGTGATGGTGAGTCTTCATGCATTGATTCAGTCTTCATATTGTAGTAAAAGAGAGCTTTCCAACAAAGCGCTCGACAACGGAATGATCTTCATTTTACATGACGCTCGCTAATATGTACTGTACACGTGTTAATTTCAATTGCTTGTCTCGGCTTTCCTCAGTGGAAGACTGATGGTATATGATAGGCTACCAGCTTCGCTAGTGCCGAGACACTTTCAAAAGCCTCGCGTAACATGTTAGGCTCCTTTATCGTNTAGGCTACCAGCTTCGCTAGTGCCGAGACACTTTCAAAAGCCTCGCGTAACATGTTAGGCTCCTTTATCGTTGTCATTTATGTTAGGTCACCGATGATGAAACACTTTCGCGAGCCTCGCATAGCATGTTAGGTTCCTTCATCCTAGTGTATGGTGATGTCATTTATTATAGGCTGCTCGTTTCGCCAGTTACGAGAGCCTTGCGTAACATGTTAGATTCCCTTTATTATTATGTGCGGTGTTGACGTTTATNTAGATTCCCTTTATTATTATGTGCGGTGTTGACGTTTATGACAGCATTGTTTGTGTCGAGATGCTTTCGAGACATGTTAGGTTTCTTTATCGTTGTGTGCGACAGCGCTCTTTATGTTAGGTCTGTGAGAGCCTCGCATAACCTGTTAGGCTCCTTAATGCACAGTGGTATTCTCTCGTTATTACATCGATAGCTTGCATTTATGCTTTATGTGTCTCTTCGCAATGTAGACATATGAAAACGATATGTTACAGTAGTGACGTGACTGCTCCCGCCATTGTTTTCATAGTAGTGTGCATTGCCTTTAATGCTTTATCATTGTGTATGGTTGGGAAGACTCTGAGAAAACCCTCCTGCATATGTTGGGAAGACACTGGATAACCCTCCCGGCTTGGCATGCAAGAGCGTGATCATCTCATAGGCAGGACTTAAATTATAATCTAATTTGGGAAGACTTAACCATTTCGAGATGACGGGAGTGATGTTATGAAGTTGCCGAACGTATCTTACAAGATACAGAACTTATGCGCACCTATGCTTGTAGAGCTTAAGTGAATCTGTGATAATTTTTAATATGTATAGGATATAAATAACTCTACAATGATTTGTAATGTCAGAAACTATATATATATATATACAGTAAAGCCTCAATTATATACGTGCGCGGATGATCCGCGGTGCAGATTATCCTCAAAGCAAAAACATTTTTTTCAATTTTAATTTTTAATCCAAGCAAACAGCAAGGAAAATAAAATACGCCCTACAGTGCGAAGGTCGAAAATTATGTAGTATGTACGTACATTCTCTTATCACTGACCTTGACGATCCGAGAGAGCGAGTCCATTCTGTGTAGTTCACATATATTGAACATATAATTCTACGTTTTCTCTCGGCCTGCCAGTGGCCTCAGTTGTCAGTAAGTGTGCTTAGTGATCAGACATGTTTTATGTTTCTTTGTCAGTGCTCAAGTTTAGTGTTTCGTTAGTTCCTGAAATTGCATAATACATAATGGATTAAAAACGAAAGAAGGTTGGTTTAACGATTGTACAAAAACTTGAAATTATTTCTAAAATTGAAAATGGCGCTTCAAGGAAGCATATGTGTTTGGATTACGGGATCTGGGAAACAACCGTGCGAGACGTTTCAAAGTAAAAAGACAAACTGTTGGCCTTTGCAGCAGTGTCGGAATGTGCTTCTGGGATGAAAAAACGAAAAACAATGAAGAAATCCACCTATAATGAACTTGACTCGGCATTATCGGAGTGGTTAACTCCGGTGCGAAGTGAGGTCACCCCCGTGTATGGTCCTACCATTGCAGGTAAACCTAAAATCTTTTTTGATTTGTTAGGCCTGGAAGGAAATTTTGATGCATCATCCAGTTCATTACATCGTTTTAAGAAACACCATGGAATTAGAGAGATTGGTCTACACAGAGAGAAGCTGAGTGGTGATCAACAAGCAGCTGATGATTTTCAATGTGATTTTGAATAGTTTGTGTTGTCTGAGGATCTGTCTTATAAACAAATTTGTAACGCTGATGAATCAGGGCTTTTTTGGAAGTGTCTTCCCACTCGTACTTTAGCATTTGAAAGTGAACATCGCGCGGCAGGTCACAAAAGTAGCAAGGAAAGAATTACAATCTTGCCATGCAGCAACGGTGCGGGTGTTTACAAACTTAGGCTTCTTGTAATCGGTAAATCTAAGAAACCGAGGTCTCTTAAGGAGACAAAGCAGAAAATTTAGCAGTTAATTATTTCAACCAAAAAAAAAAAGGTTGGATGAACCAGCAGATTTGATTTTTCAAGAATTGTTTGAAGATATTTTTGTGCCTCAAGTACGTAAACATCTTGACTCAAAAAATTTTCCAAATAAGGCTGTTTTGTTAATTGACAATGCGCCTTCACACCCAGCTACAAGTGTGCTTAAATCTTCTGACGGGCAAATCTTCGCAAAGTTTTTGCCCCCAAATGTTACTGCGCTCATACAACCTATGGACCAGGGAGTCATTGCAACCATGAAGAGAACATACAGGACAAAGTTGTTACTGTCAAAAATCGAGGAAGGCTGCGATCTCAAAGAATTTTGGCGGAATTATACAATTTTGGATAGCATTTATGATATTGCGTCTGCATGGGATTACATCAAACCCTCAACCCTTGTTAAATCATGGAGAAAAGTATTTCCGAGTATCGAAACAAATGTGAACCAAAACATTAGTAAAGAAGAGAATGAAGGCATGCAGACCACTACACTTGTTGACCTAGTGACATCCGTTCCGGGAGGTCAGAATGTCGACGAAGAGAACATAAAAGAGTGGCTGGCATGCGACGCAAGTGAGACGGGGTTTAAACGACTGACTGGCATAGAGATAACGAACAAAGCAATGGGAGTGAACGAGAACGAAAAAGAACAAAATGAAAGTGAAGAAGACGAGGCGCCAGNTAAAGATATACAACGTACATAATCCCGGATTTGGGGAGACTTTACACCCTGAATGTGCACTCTACTTGTCTTTGTCGGCTCACAGACTAACATAGATGTTGACCTATGTATAAAAGTATTAATCTTTATCTATCTATATAAATAAATATCAATTGCCACATGTATGATGGAGCATCACTTGAGAACGGCACGACCGATTTGGCTGATTTTTTTTTTTTTGTGTTCGTAATTGTCAGGACAAGGTTTGTATGGAATAAAAGGTTTATAAAATCCACTGGAAAAGTCGGAAATTTGGATGGTATTTTTATATGAAAATTCACGGGAAAAGTCGGAAATTTGGGTGGTATTTTTATATGAAATCTTTATGTTAAACAAATTTCATTGCGTGAAATGAGGCGCAGTTTGAAAGTTCTCCTGTCCCATGTTTTTGAACGAAAAAAAAGTGTGACACGATGCGAAGTGATTTCATTATATTTTCTTTGTTTAACGAAAAAGAATATTGTGTTATCGGTGGTGTGTCGAAAAAATTATTTTGGTGTCTTTGGAAAAATGCCACCAATAAGGCGTCGAAATATCGGTCGGCGTACCCGCAACGCAAGATAAATACATGATCGTTGAGTCAATGAGACTGATGAAGAGCGTAGACAGCATTTGGAGACAAATGGAATAAGAATTTCTCAAGCGCGATCAATTATGACTCCGGAACAACGGAGACAGTCGAGTTCGACTCGCTCAGTTGGAGATAATGTAAACAATAATTTGGAACGTCGACAAAACAGATGGCCAAACGTAACAATTCGATATGAACCCTTGGCGCTCAAATACGATCCAACAATTGATTATTCCACGGATGTATCGGTCGACTTCGGAACCGTGAGCACTGTTTGTCAACATTGCAATGCTTTGAGGTTTCGACGTGAACCGCCACGATTATGTTGTGCGAGCGGAAAGGTCAAATTACCACAATTGATACTGCCACCAGAGCCACTAGCATCATTGCTTTCTGGCGAAGAACCTCAATCGAAGCATTTTTTGCAAAATATATAAAAATACAACAGTATCTTCCAAATAACATAATTTGGAGCGAATATAACTGAGGAATGAGTTTCAGCTCAACTTTTAAGGTAAATTCATTTTCGACTACAACACACATCATATACACAAAAAAATCAGCAATTAACAACGTTTCAATAAATAATTTGTTTTCATTTTACAGATTCAGGGACAAATTCACCATCGTGCAGGGCATTGTTGCCACCAGTGAATGATGATCACAAATTTCTTCAGGTTTATTTCCTTGGAAATTCTGATGATGAAATCAATCAGCGTTGTGCCATCAGTCGTGCGGTAAAGCGAGAGATTATTGCACAACTGCAACAACTCTTACATGAACACAATGCATTAGTTAAATGGTTCAAAACTGCACTTGAAATGATGCCTTCGGATGATCATAAAATAGTGATCAAAGCAAACAAAAGACTAGCAGGCGAACATGAAAGATGCTTCAATCCACCGACGTTGAATGAAGTTGCCATTGTGGTTGTTGGCGAGAATTTGGAGTCTCGTGATATTGTGATTCGATGGCGTGATGGTAATAACCTTTAGCGTGTCAACGAAACCAGTCGTTCGTATGATGCATTACAATACCCGCTGATATTTTGCCGAGGAGAGGATGGATATAATTTTTCGATCAAGATGATTAATCCATTAAATGTCAAGAAACAAATAAAAAGGTCAGCTAGATGAATTTTTATGCCTACCGNTCGATCAAGATGATTAATCCATTAAATGTCAAGAAACAAATAAAAAGGTCAGCTAGATGAATTTTTATGCCTACCGTTTGATGATTCGTCGAAACGAGGAAAATCACATATTGAAATACCACAGACTGTTTCATCAGTACGTCGTTGATATGTATGTCAAAATCGAGACGAAACGTCTGACATATATATGTTTAAATCAGCAAAAATTGCGTTCCGAAGAATACATCCATCTGCATGATGCCATGAATGTAGATGGAAATGCAAANTCGATCAAGATGATTAATCCATTAAATGTCAAGAAACAAATAAAAAGGTCAGCTAGATGAATTTTTATGCCTACCATTTGATGATTCGTCGAAAAGAGGACAATCACATATTGAAATACCACAGACTGTTTCATCAGTACGTCGTTGATATGTATGTCAAAATCGAGACGAAACGTCTGACATATATATGTTTAAATCAGCAAAAATTGCTTTCCGAAGAATACATCCATCTGCATGATGCCATGAATGTAGATGGAAATGCAAACAATATCGGCCGAATTACCATTTTGCCAGCGACGTATGTTGCAAGTCTGAGGCACATACACGAATATGTGCAAGATGCGATGACCTACGTGCACCAATACGGTCGACCAGACTTATTCATCACTTTTACATGCAACCCAAAATGGATCGAAATCACACAGCTGTTACTACCCGGTCAATCATCCAGCAATCATCACGACATTACAGCACGAGTATTCAAGCAGAAACTCAATGCGCTCAAGGACTTCATTGTGAAGTATCATGTCTTCTGAGACGTGCGATATTGGATGTACTCTGTGGAGTGGCAGAAAAGAGGACTGCCTCATGTGCATATTCTCCTGTGGATGGTCGAGAAAATAAGACCGAATGAAATTGACGCCATCATTTGCGCAGAAATTCCTGATCCGGAAACAGATCCAGAGTTGCATGAAGTTGTGACGACGAATATGATTCATGGACCATGTGGCAATCACAACTGGGAATCACCGTGTATGATCGAAAACAAATGCTCCAAACGTTATCCGCGTGCTTTGTTGGCTGACACAATCACAGGTAATGACGGTTACCCCCTGTATCGTCGTCGCTCTGCAGAGGATAACGGCAGAATTATAAGGTTGAAAGTCAAGAATAAAGATGTTGTAGTCGACAACAGCTGGATTGTTCCGTATTCGCCACTGCTTTCAAAGCACATTGCAATGTTGAGTACTGCAATTCTATCAAGTCCAGCAAATATGTTTGCAAGTACGTCACAAAAGGAAGCGATATAGCTGTATTTGGTATTGCAGCTCCTGTTGCCAATTATGAAGTTTCGCAATATAAAATAGGAAGATATGTCAGCAGCAATGAGGCGATTTGGAGAATCTTTTCATTCGCCATACACGAACGTCATCCACTGTGGTCCATTTAGCTGTGCACTTGGAGAATGGACAACTAGTTTATTTCACGGTAGCAAACGCAGCGCAGAGAGCTGAACGACCTCCAGCGACAACGCTGACAAGTTTCTTCGCAACATGCGCAAGTGATAAATTTGCGAGAGCACTGCTTTACTCAGAGATGCCTAGATATTTTACATGGAATGCATCATTAAAAAAATTCTAACGTCGGAAACAGGGAAAGCCTCTTCCTGGACACGTGAATGTATATTCAACCGATGCATTGGGGCGCATTTACACAATTGATCCGTGCAATGACGAATGTTTTTACCTGCGTTTGTTACTGGTTAATGTTCGTGGACCGATTTTATTTGAATTTCTACGAACTGTAAATGGTGAGTTGTGCGCAACATATCGAGAAGCGTGTCAGCGTTTACATTTGCTCGAAGATGACATTAATTTGGGATCATACACTTGCTGATGCTGTTATTTCGTNGCTTTGTTGGCTGACACAATCACAGGTAATGACGGTTACCCCCTGTATCGTCGTCGCTCTGCAGAGGATAACGGCTGAATTATAAGGTTGAAAGTCAAGAATAAAGACGTTGTAGTCGACAACAGCTGGATTGTTCCGTATTCGCCACTGCTTTCAAAGCACATTGCAATGTTGAGTACTGCAATTCTATCAAGTCCAGCAAATATGTTTGCAAGTACGTCACAAAAGGAAGCGATATAGCTGTATTTGGTATTGCAGCTCCTGTTGCCAATTATGAAGTTTCGCAATATAAAATAGGAAGATATGTCAGCAGCAATGAGGCGATTTGGAGAATCTTTTCATTCGCCATACACGAACGTCATCCACTGTGGTCCATTTAGCTGTGCACTTGGAGAATGGACAACTAGTTTATTTCACGGTAGCAAACGCAGCGCAGAGAGCTGAACGACCTCCAGCGACAACGCTGACAAGTTTCTTCGCAACATGCGCAAGTGATAAATTTGCGAGAGCACTGCTTTACTCAGAGATGCCTAGATATTTTACATGGAATGCATCATTAAAAAAATTCTAACGTCGGAAACAGGGAAAGCCTCTTCCTGGACACGTGAATGTATATTCAACCGATGCATTGGGGCGCATTTACACAATTGATCCGTGCAATGACGAATGTTTTTACCTACGTTTGTTATTGGTTAATGTTCGTGGACCGATTTTATTTGAATTTCTACGAACTGTAAATGGTGAGTTGTGCGCAACATATCGAAAAGCGTGTCAGCGTTTACATTTGCTCGAAGATGACATTAATTTGGGATCATACACTTGCTGATGCTGTTATTTCGTNAAGCGTGTCAGCGTTTACATTTGCTCGAAGATGACATTAATTTGGGATCATACACTTGCTGATGCTGTTATTTCGTCTACTGCCCATCAAATTAGATCACTTTATCCATCATCATTTCAACGTGTTTTCCATCTAACCCACTTAATTCATGGAACAAATACAAAGACAACATGGCTGAAGACATTTTGCATCGAGTGCGTACAACAGTGAATCCTGAACTTAACGCGGAGATCCACAACAAGGCATTGATTTCTAAAGAGGATTTGTGCCTGATAATGTCCGGCAAGATTTTGCACGAATTAGGAATGCCAGTGCTGAATCGCCCCATGCACTATGCATTCAATAGAGAATTTGAACGAGAACGGCAATACGATCGAAATACTTTGAGTCAATCAGTACAAACAAAGGTCCCACTTTTGAATCAGCAGCAGAAAACAGCGTATGACACATTGATGATAGCAATCAACGACGTCTAGGGAGGAATATTTTTTCACGATGCACCTGGCGGAGCTGGCAAAACGTTCCTAATTTTATTTATTTTATATTCTATTCGCGCACAAGGTCAAATAGCGCTCTCTGTAGCATCATCAGGGATCACTGCCACATTGTTAGAAGGAGGACGAACAGCCCATCTAGCGTTCAAACTGCCACTGAATTTGCAAACGATAGATGAACCGACGTGCAACATTGCCAAAAATTCAGCAATGGCGAAAGCACTACAGAATAGCAAAATAATCATTTGGGATTAATGTACGATGGCGCACAAACCAGCATTGGAGGCACTCGATCGAACGTTGAAACATTAGCGCAATAATGAGAATCTCTTTGGAGGTACGATGATTCTGCTGGCCAGCGATTTTCGGCAAACGCTGCCAGTCATTCCAAGATCAACAGTTGCTGATGAAATTAACGCTCTCTTGAAGTCATCGAATTTGTGGAGATACGTGAAAACTCTCAAGTCAACAACGAATATGCGAGTNAATTTGTGGAGATACGTGAAAACTCTCAAGTCAACAACGAATATGCGAGTCGCGTTACAAAATGACGAATCGGCGGAAGTGTTTTCCACAAAATTATTAAACATTGGCAACGGAAAAATTCCAATTGACGCTTCCACTGGCCTCGTTTTATTTCCACCTAATTTTTGTCAATTCACAACGTCGAAAGAAGAATTGATCACGAAAGTGTTCCCGAATATTGGTGCAAATTACAAAAACCATGTGTGGTTGAGCAAACGAGCTATTTTGGCAGCGAAAAATAAGGACGTAGACGATTTGAACATAAAAATTCAAAGTTAAATTGCTGGCCAACTGCATTAATTTAAGTCGATCGATTCAATTACCGATCCAGATGAAGTCATCAATTATCCAATTAAATTTCTGAATTCATTGGATTTGCCAGGAATGCCGCCGCACAATTTTCAGCTGAAGGTTGGCTCGGTGATAAGAATGTTACGCTATCTGAACCAACCGAAACTATGTAATGGAACAAGACTCGCTGTTAAGAAGCTGATGAACAACGTGATTGAAGCAACGATGATCATAGGAAAGTTCAAAGGCGAGGATGTTCTGATTCCAAGAATACCACTGATTTCAACCGATTTACCATTTCAATTTAAGCGTATCCAGTTTCCTGTTCGCCTTGCATTCGCAATGACGATTAATAAATCGCAAGGCCAATCGTTGGAAATGCGTGGAATAAACCTTGAATTGCCATGTTTTTCCCATAGGCAGTTGTACGTGGCGTGCTCGAGATTAGGTAAACCATCGGCGCTATTCGTTTTCTCTCCGAACGGAAAGACAAAAAATATCGTTCATCACCAAGCGTTGCGATGAACACATTGCTTAATTTTTGTAAATATTTGTAATATTAAAATATGGGTGCTATGCAACCTGGACTCAACATTAAATCCTAATTAAAATAATCTATCTATCTATCTTCTATCTGTATCTATTTTTGCATAAATTGATAGGGCAACGACTGTCGGGTTAGCTAGTTTAGAATAAATAAAAGTGTTTCCAAATCAAGAAGCAAAAACGAGTGACTGATTTTTTTAAAAAGGTGTAACTCAACACTTTTTGTACAGTACTATGTATGGCATTGTTTTTTGTTTACTGTTCTTTATTTTAGTGATTTAGACGTAGAGCAAAGGTTTCTGCTGTACCGTACATATGTATGTATTTTAAAAGTTTTATTATGTTTTTTGTACTATAAAACATAGTTTTTATGTTGAAATATTTTGTTTCGTGTTTGCACCTCATTTTCAGTCTTTTTTCGGGTTATCCGCGATTTTTGCTAACCGCGGTACCCTTGCCACCCGATTCCGCGGATAATCGGGGCTGTACTGTATATATATTATGAATTTGTCGCTTTTATGTTAAACAGTTCGGAAATTACGAGCACCTATGCTTATAGGGTTTAAATGATTCTGTGATAATAATTTTATTCGTTGTTGAGGGTGTGCTGTGTATCGGAACCTGCTATGTATATACGCTGTGTGAAGTTACCTGATAAGAGGGCAATGAATACGAACATTATTCAGCCATGATGAATGGTGCTAGCTTGTAGGTGATTATATCCCTTAGCCAATCACAGCCTCGCGCAGCATGTTAGGTAAAATCCCTCATTCCCCAAAAAAAGAGTCACTACGCAATATTATGAGATTATTAATAAACAATTCCAATGCAAGAGTGTGTGTGAATAAGTTTAACATATGCAAATCGCATCCGCTGCTAAATGGCGTCCCATGCTGCTGCTGCTGCATTGTGGACCGTTTCTCACATGCTACGTCAAAACTAAACAACTGGGTTTGGTAAAGCATCACTTGACCGCACGACTGCTTCATTGTTACTGAAGGGGTGCAATAACGAAGTTCGGCCACTGCTTGTAGTATTTGCGTTAGGCGTAAGTAGATTGGTTGCTGGAGTGATTTCGACAAGGGTAACGAAACCTATATTAATATGTTTATAAAACAATCACTCCCAACAGTAGAAACCATATATAGTAATGAATATGTATTTTTTCCCCTTTGGTGTAACTTACTCGGTCAATGTTTGTTTGCATGTGTTTATTAAATATTTAAAGTTATGAGAGCCAATCAGACATGTAGTCCTTTCGCGATGTTGGGAGTGATGTCTTGAATTTTTTTGACAATCGCATCTTAAACGAGACGGATATTAGGCATATAAATGCTANGATGTTGGGAGTGATGTCTTGAATTTTTTTGACAATCGCATCTTAAACGAGACGGATATTAGGCATATAAATGCTATTGTGATAATTGATGAGGTTGTTATGTGCATCATAAACAAATCGGAACTTTTAACCTGCTATGCTTATACGATGTGAAACGTTACATGATAGGAGGGTAATGATAACAAACATTCTTCAGCCATGATGAATGATACTGTCTTTTCAATGTTGATATCCTTAGCCTTGCGTAGCCAATCAGAGATGAGAGCCTCTCGCAGCATGTTAGGTAAAATCCCTCAATCTCCCACTGCCGAAAAAAAGGAGTCATATAATGAAGGGCCACTGCAGCATATGTAAAACGTATTTCTCTGGAGGAGTCGCGCAGAGCCTGTTGCAAAAACTAATAATCATACTAGTTAACATATTTTCCAAAACTCATGTCGGGCTGGAGCGATGGTGTGTACAACATATTTCTCGGCGTGTCGTTGGTCATCGCGCACAGCCTGAAAGTGTCGAAATATTAATAATAATTTTAATACTATATATATATATATTTCCGAAACTCTCGCTAAAGTGTGTGTGTGTGTGAGTGTGTAATACTAATTTGCGTACTGACTGGTCGAGCGTACACCATATTTAAACATATTATTATCTTCTCGTGGCATATCTGTGATACTTGTGTCTTGAAAGTGCTAGCATATGTCAGTGTGCTAAGGTGTGTCTGATGCTTTTGGCGTGGCCGACTGTAACGTCTTAATAATTATTTTACAAAGTCTTTTACGCTACACGCTCTCTCGCACACGAGGTCTGGGGGACAGAGCTATAACGAACTTGGAATATTTTTTTGGAATGCAGGTGGACTCGCCTGCTGTGTCTGGGGGGCAATAATTATTTTTTAATGACGTCCCATTAACTTAATAACTGCTATATCTGGAGATAATTATTTTTTAAGAATGCCCCTTTAGTTTAAATGTTTGTTGACTGCCCGCGTTTCTGCAGCGTCGTGGCGGGCGTCTCCGAAAAGCGCGGTGTATGTCTAGTATGAAGGACTTAAATGATAATCGAATTTGGGAAGACTCTGAGATAACCCTCCTAGCTTAGCATGCAAGAGCGTGAAGTATATCATCTCGTAGGAAGGACAATGCAAGAGTGTGAAGTTTAACATGTCATCTTCGTCGGGCGTCGCACACAGCCTAGCTGTTGCAAAACTAATAATCATACTAGTTTACATATTATTTTTAATATTTCCGAAACTCACGCCGAGCTTGGTGTAGCAAAAGTAAAACTACTATTACTTTAAATATATATAATTTTCATCACTCACGCCGTGCTGTAAATAAAAACCTATTTCTCTCGGCGAGTCGGAGGGCTCGCGTCATAGCAGGGGCCTGTGGCTGTAACTGAAACATTCATTATTTAAACAAGTGTTTTTAATTACTTTTCCGTGTTGTGTGTTGGCGCATTTGTATGAAACCGCCATTTCTCTCTCGAGGACGCTGACCAGGGGGCTGTGGCTATAATGGATTACCCATCTTTGTGGTTATGCTATGCAGATGGTAAGTGGGAGGACATTGCTGCATCAAGTATATGCATGACTTCTTTGCATACTGACTGAGCATATATCACGTTTTTTTTCTCGCACACACACAGTGCCTGGCTACCATTAATATTCATCCTAAATCTTAAAATATATATTTCAATCGCTCACGTCGGGAGAGTGACGGAAAAAACATTTAACGTATTTTCTCTCGACGAGACGGGGCTATAGCTGTATATGATCAATTATTATTGTTTAAACATACAAGTTTTTTTTTTAATACTACCACTGCTACTTCTCCCGCATGGCCCAAGCCAATATGTGTTTTAGAAACCGACATTTCTCTGGGACTCTGGTCAGAGCCTTCGGCTATAACGGAATATGATAGATTACTTAAACACGTTATTGAAATACTTCTCGCATTACTCAAGCCTATATGTGTGTTGTCGCATTTTTACGAAACCATCATTTTATCGAGGACACAGCCAGGACCTGGGGATATAACGGAATATGCAATATTATTATTTAAACATGTGTTAATTTCTATTCTTCCTGCGTTGCTCAAGTCTATATGTGCTGTCGCATTTTTACGAATCCATCATTTTCTCGAGGACACAGCCAGGGCCAAGGGCTATATTGGAATATGAATGATGTGAAGTATATCATCTCGTAGGAAGGACTTAAATGATAATCTAATTTGGGAAGATGCTGAGATCACCCTCTCGACTTAGCGTGTAAGAGCATGAAGTATATAATCTTGTAGGAAAGTCGTAAATGTTAATTGATTTTGGGAAGATTCTGCGATAACCCTCCCTGCTTGCCATGTAAGAGCATGGTTTATATCATCTAATAGGAAGGACTTAAATGATAATCCAATTTGGGAAGACTCTAAAATAACCCTCCTGGCTTGGCATGCAATAGTGTGATGTATATCTAGTAGGAAGGACAGTGCAAGATCTTGAAGTTTAACATGTAATCTATCCATTGCATCACTGCAGCACCCAATCAAAATGGAATGCGAGAGCATGAAGTAAAACATGTCATCTATCCGTTGCATCACTGCAGCACCCCATCGAAATGGAATTCGATAGCATGAGTCGAACATGTCATCTATCCACTGCGTCAATGCAGCATGCTGTCGATTTTGAAATTGGGAAAATTCTGATATAACCCTCCCGGCTTGGAATGTAAGCATGTGATGTATATCATCTAGTAGGAAGGACTTAAATGATAATCGAATTTTGGGAAGACTCTGAGATGACCTTCCTGGCTTAGCATAGACTCGGAGAAAACCCCTCATGAATTCTTAATCCTCATTATCCAAAAAGGATTCATTTCTCGAATTTGTGGAGTCACTGAAAAAATTTTTAAAAAGTGTTTGGGAAATTTCGGAAATTTTCGGGAAAAGGGAAATGTTGACTTTTTTTGGGGGGGAAGGGATATTTCTAGGGAAAAACGAAAAAAAAACACATCATATAAGTGGAATACAAACGCATGATGTTTACATTTTCATAACAATCTTCGGTGTGTCNCATGATGTTTACATTTTCATAACAATCTTCGGTGTGTCCCTGTGTCCTTGTCACGAAGCTGCCTTTGAATGCCCAGTTTCTAACTACTATCGTGATTTTCCAAGGTGAACAAAAGTTTAGCATTTTAAAATAAATTAATTCGGCACCTTCGACCGTAACACCGATGTTTACACACTGTAGCCTGTCCATTAAAAATGTGGCCAAGTTCTGAAACATTATTTTCTTTTAATACACTCCAATCCATCAAGAAGGCCGAACCTGCAGATATACATATGTAAATTAATGATTTTTAGGCCAGGCGTGTCAGAGTATTATAACTATACTCACAACAAATGTTGAATGCCTAGAAACGGCAGTTAACTCCTCCATTACTTGTGTTAATTTTTGCGGCAAACTTCATGCGCACACAGTCTGCTACCGCCATCATGCCCAGGAAGATTTATGATGCACGTTAACAGACTTGCGCCCTATTGGCCCTGCTTGATGCCACAAAGAAAAAAAAATTAACACGCAAGCACATAAGAAATGCATTCGCAAAAAAAACCTTAACTTAAACACATTTGTGCACATGAGGTATTTTACCCATAAATACAAAAAAAGGGCTACATGCGAATTTTCTTATGTCAGAAGGCCTACTACACCATGTTAAAGTATTAAGATTTGTGCACACCAGTTCAGGCCCCAAGTGAAAACAGCTCCCAGGTCCGCTTTGCAATGATAGCATCTTCTACAACGCAGCTTAAGAGGGGAGGGCCACAGCAATGCAGCAGCTAGACTGCTCGCCTCCCATCACGAACACATACACAGGGTCCTTCCCTCAGCAAACATTCACATGGGGGGGGGGGCAACCTCAAGGCCAGTCCATNAAGAGTTCCGATGTTCATTAGCAGGCTCGCACCTTATCGGCCTTGAATAATGCCACATAGGAAAAAATGTATTAAGCAAGCACGTAAGTAATAAATTCGCTAAAAAAAACCTTAAACATACACACATTTGCGCGCATGAGGTATTTTATCAGTGCACAAAAACAATATTGCTGTAGAAGAGATTACTCAAGTCAGAAGGCCTACTGCATTATTCGAAAGTAGGAAGATTTGGACATGTAATTTCAAGCCCCCAGCGCAAACACTTCCAAGACTCGGTTTGCAATGAGGACATCTTCCATGACTCAGCATAAGAGGGGACCCTGGATATGCAGTGGAAAGAGCGATTGCTTCCCATAACGAACACATGTACAGGGTTCTTCTCTTTGCGCATATATTTGTGCAGGGGGCAACTTCAGGGTCTGTCAGTTCTTCACACCACTGCTTCTCTAAAACACGACGAGACAGGTTTGATTCTTGGCGAGAGAGGTTCTCTTGGAGAGCTCCCTACCACTATACGCCCTCAGCTGTTGAGCACTGTAAAACCCCTCTCACCCACTGTCTCGGCTACAAAACACGCAAAATATTCTCGATATAAACAATATTCATACCTCCAAACTTGTACTTTTTGGGAAAAGTTAGCTCGCTTAAATATACATCCGGTGCCACAGCAAACTCCTANTCATACCTCCAAACTTGTACTTTTTGGGAAAAGTTAGCTCGCTTAAATATACATCCGGTGCCACAGCAAACTCCTACCATCATGAGCCCACACACATCCTCCACTTTGTGCATATAAGCAGTGTGCTGGGAGGCCGGTTCATGGTCTTCACACCTCTGATCTTTCCCTCCCACCTACACGACAAGCCAGTTTCAATCCCTGGCAGGTACACTAGCAGGATTCAGCATGTAGGAACCTTGCCAGCTGATGCTGCTGGCTGGCAGGTTTTCTCAGAGAAGACCAGTTTTTCTCGCCCTTGCATTCTGGCACATTTTCATTTCTACCTCGTTTTAGCAGCATTGGCTCTCAACAACCCCGATGTTAAACATTCATCAAAAAATATTCGTCAAAAATTTCCTCAAAAATATTTCTCAAATACTTTTTTTCAGAAATGAAATGAAACCTCAAAAATAAATTATCACAAACAAAACGTCAAAAAAGATCCCACAAAAATAAACAAAAAAAACCCTAAATTAAACCTCAAATAGGAAACCTCAAGAAAAGTCAATAACGAAAAATCAATAACGAAACCTCAATCTAAAAGCTCAAAACTAAAACCTCGAAATGAAACATCAAAACTTTGGAGTATTAGTAAAACAAAACCACTTCAAAAACAATACCACCATGAGACCAAAATCTTGAAATCAAACTTTTCTTTCAAAGACAAGGTATTGGTGTAGCTGTAGAAATAGTACAAAAAAAATGGAAGATATTGAAATCCAGGGTTCTGTGAAATCAAGTGCTGACATTAAAGATGTAATTCATAAAATACTTGTTACTCTGTACACCTCACAAAAAATGATCTTGTTATATACGAAGAGGAAACGATATATTCGGAAATCAAGCAGTTGATGTGACAAAACCTTAAGTATTTTCTCACCAATATGACTCACACCAATGTGGCAGTATGTACGTATCTTTACGACATGATGTAGCACCAAATTCCTGTGTGAATTTTGCAATAAAGGAAACAAATTACAAAATCAAACAAATCTGTTCACATTTCAGCTTTGTAGAAATTATTTATGTATAAAGCCTGCCAAGGTATTGCTTTACTAGGCATGGCATACATAAAAATAGAAATGGCAAGGATAAAGTAATTAGTATGTTATCTGATGTATTCAAAGCAACTACTTCCGAAAACAAGCCTAACCAGGAAGCCATTGTAACAACAAAATATGATGAGGTTATAAAAACTAGCAACTGACATAAACAAGTATATTAGTCCCATAGTTTGCAAACCAGTAGGGCCTGGAATAAACCTGTCATGTACATGTAAGACTTTCTCTTGTAATAACAGTAATAATAAAATCTTAGGAAGTTTCTATACCAACAGCATCTATACCAACAGTGGTAACCAAAACAGCAGTAACTTCAACTTCAACAACAGCAGTAAATCCAATAACAGTAATTCCAATAGCAACAACTTCATCTCCAAAAATAGCAGTAAATGCAACAGTAATTCCAACAGCAACAACTCCATCGAGCACAGATACATCACCGACAGTACAAACCCCAGCAACAGAAACAACTGCAGCAACAGCATCAATTCCAGCAACAGCAACAACTACAACAACAGCTACAGCAACAGAATCAACAATATACTTATAAGCCTGACTCTGCTTAACAGAATACATTACCTCATCAGATAAGTCCAATTTTATATAAACATAGGTAATAGTAAAGATAGAAATGAACTATCCTTTGTTAGTGTATGACACCTAAAAGCATAGTTGTTAAGAAAAAAGGCACTACAAATGGAATTATTTATTAACTCTTCAGATATATGTCTGAAGCCTCAAATAATATATCTCATTGAACGTTAGCTAACTATTATAGAAAGCAGAGTGAAATGACATGCAGGCTATAATATCATTAGCAGTTTTTGCAGGGGTAACCTGGAATAACATTTTTTGTTGGGGTGGCCTGGGATATTGAGGAAGTTTTATTTTGGTACAAAAATCTCTCCTTGACATTTTTATAGACAAAGAAGCCCTTAATAATATTAGTGAGGAAGGGTTATTTGAGTGCTCAGCTGCTGAGTGTATCTTATATAAGAATACTTTTGTATTTATCTTACTATACAAACCCCCAAAAAGTAAAGTAAGGACATTCTTTAATAAATTGGGACTGCTACTAGCACTAGCCAGTATAATGAATTTTTAGAACCTAGAAAATAAATACAGGGATGCACACATTGCATGTCAAATAATGCAACTGCAATAGAGTATGTAATTAACCAGACCAACATGCAACTGACAGTAACTAACACAGATCCAGGACTAACAGCCCATTGTGCTCAACTTATTAAAGTCACGCTAGAATACAACTGTACTACTAAAATGAAAATAACATTAAGGAATATAAAAATATAGTCCTGATAGTTATAAAAACTTTAATTACAAATTAGCTGCTGAGAGATGGTTAGACATTAATGACATGAGTAACGTGAACACAAATTATAATATAATTCAAAATATGTTTCTACAATACCATGAAGAATATTTCCCATCCACTACAAAACAAGTCAGATTACACCTCAAATGTCCAAACCTCAAACAAGGACATCAACTCAGTATGTTGCCAACCTGAGGATNAAACAAGTCAGATTACACCTCAAATGTCCAAACCTCAAACAAGGACATCAACTCAGTATGTTGCCAACCTGAGGAGAAAGTCAAAACAGCAGAGCTATAAGAAGGTGTGATGTGGAGGAGGAGAACACGAACAATAACCTACATAGATGATTGCAACTTTATAAATTGCGAGTAATTCAGTATGTTTTACACTATATTATAGAGTATTATGTTTATTAATTGGTTAATTAGTTTAAAGTAAATTATGAGCAATGATAATCATATTATTGGTGAATAGTGCACCAAAGTTGCGATGTTGACCGCAGAAATCATAGGTTCATACTCACATCTTGGGATTCTCACCACTGTAACGTCATCAAACTCAGTCATTTGTGATACAATNAAATCATAGGTTCATACTCACATCTTGGGATTCTCACCACTGTAACGTCATCAAACTCAGTCATTTGTGATACAATAACGAAACAAAAGATGATCATACCCAGCTCGCTTCGGAGTGCACTAAACTAAAACAAATTTGCTTCACAGCAAACCGAATCTTGTGATATATGGTGTTTGTAATCAGTCCTCTGCCTCAGTGCAAGTAAGGTGCACCTGGCAATCTTAGAAATTTTATCAAGATTTTCTGTCGCTCAAAATAGTTGCACCTATCATCACTAGTATTTCAAAGCAAAAGGTTTTGCCTGAAAATGTTATGGAATACATTTAAACAAGGAATTATTATATGCAAAGATGTTTTCTTTTGTGATTAAATACTGTTTTTTCTCGTAAAGTTTGGTGTATAATTGTATCCTGCATAAAATCAACACAACTTTTAAACAAAATATTAATTCAACTCAATGGACATCATCTTCACGAATAAATTGATATGCCTAGATGCATATACTTGACCTCCCCTTGTCGCAAAAATTTGTTTGAACATTGAGTGACTTGTATTACCATGCATAAAGTTCAATTTCAGTAACTTCCTGCGGGAAAATCGGCGAATTTATATTAATTAATTTTACTNTTTCAGTAACTTCCTGCGGGAAAATCGGCGAATTTATATTAATTAATTTTACTGCACACTTATATTTTGAATAAACATATATCCTGTAAGGGCCAATTTGACACCTTTTGTCTTCTAACAATGTGTAGGCACCGAGCCTGACTCCAGACTAACTCCCGAAAAGGGAAAATCTGAGGACTTGATTTTGAATAATTAATTTAAAAATATTGTGAAGAAATAAATTGTAATCCCATTATTTATTAATTTCTGTCTCAAAATTGCAGCTTTTTGCAGTGAAATATAATTACAGTAATTACTTTCAAAGACAAACCTTTGCAACGTGCGCAAGGTGTCAAACTAGATGAAGAGGAGGGAAGGGGTACATTGTTTCACCCCTCCCGCCGCTCCCCCTTCGCCGTCTCACCTGCCGTGAACACACTACTCTATCTATCATTTCTCCACGCGCTCTCAGCTGATCGAGTGCACGTAGGACATTCAATATTTGCCTTGCATTCTGTCTCATATAATTTTCATTTTCAGACAGTTTGAAAGTTTTAGGTCAGCTTGCATTTGGTGTTGGATTACAATCAATTATATACTGTATTTTGAGATGTTGTATTTTTTATTTAAACAAATTGTGGTGAAATGTTTTTAATGTATTATTTACAGCAATACTATTACAGTAATACATTTTTTTTTAACTCCCAATTTTATTGTGTTTACTAGCCAAACTTTATTCACAAATAATGTAGAGCTCTCATTATACTCACAATAAAGTATAATAAGGTCAGAAATAGTATTTTATTGATGCAAATGTCAGTACCATCATCTACTGAAATCCTGCATGTATGGAAAATTTTTGACAGTCTCCTGAAAAACAGTAGATAGGGAGTCGAATATATATGCAAGTGTCTAGAAATTGGATGTGAGAAACGTCATGCACACCACCGATTAATCAGTGCTTTGCAGTGCGGTGTGAATCGGAGGGTCTATTCACTAACTTTTGGCAGTTATGGTCAGTAGCTTGCACACAATGGATCTCTTAACACCACCATCATGAATTTGATATTCACTACGCACTGTTGTTAAATAATTCTCATTAATCAAAAAGTTAGCAATAGTACATTTGGCAACACAGCATTATGGCCTTCTTGGTATCTCTCTTGTCTGCATGAACTCCAGAAAATAACTAAATTGCAGGATTATCTAATAAGCAGTGCATAGTAAACTTAAAAGATAATAATATTGATTATCTTCTCATAACAAAGTGTGCTGAAAAATGTTTTGTATCGCCTTGGTGAATGTAAAAACTTCACACACGCCTTAAACATACTGCCAGTTTAAAAGTACATCACATTCCAAGAAATTATACAGACAATGGATTTTAACAATTTCTCAGACAATAAATTATAATAAATTGTTATCAATCGTCAATTTATCTAACAATCTGTAGAGACAGCGCAATTGCATGAGCTGGAAAACTAATTTACAATGCAGCAAACAAAATGCTGTACAATGTAAATTTTTTAAATAATTACTTGTGATTATTTGTAAAATCACAGAAGAATTGAGAAAAGTACTTGATTCAATATGTTATTAATTTTTCTTCTATATCATTAGTTGCATTGAAAACATTTTATTTACTAAAAAGTGTTTAAGATAGATCACTTTGCATATTAATTTAAACAAAATATGAAAATTTTTAAAAACTTATTTTATTAAACTGTACGCAATCTATGAGCACTGATTCAGAAGTCATGGCAATTATTGTCTATTGTCATCAACTCTAGCAAAAAGTTAAAAGATTTAATAACGTTAAGTAAATTAACACATTACATAAACTACATTGAATACTCTAATTAATATAGGAAAATACCGCAAAATGGTAAAGGCTGCCAAAAAATGGATATGAGTAACAATATAAAAAAATACACTAACAGACCAGGTGAGATATAGATAATAGTCAATAACTAATAGAAAAAAAACACAAAATAAGAGAGATAAAATCAAAATTAAAGTAGTTGGCACAATAATTACTTCTGGGAAGGAAATCGAAAATGCTTCTAATTACCATTATGCAAATATTAGCACTAAATTAAACNAAAAACAGTAGATAGGGAGTCGAATATATATGCAAGTGTCTAGAAATTGGATGTGAGAAACGTCATGCACACCACAGATTAATCAGTGCTTTGCAGTGCGGTGTGAATCGGAGGGTCTATTCACTAACTTTTGGCAGTTATGGTCAGTAGCTTGCACACAATGGATCTCTTAACACCACCATCATGAATTTGATATTCACTACGCACTGTTGTTAAAGAATTCTCATTAATCAAAAAGTTAGCAATAGAACATTTGGCAACACAGCATTATGGCCTTCTTGATATCTCTCTTGTCTGCATGAACTCCAGAAAATAACTAAATTGCAGGATTATCTAATAAGCAGTGCATGGTAAACTTAAAAGATAATAATATTGATTATCTTCTCATAACAAAGAGTGCTGAAAAATGTTTTGTATCGTCTTGGTGAATGTAAAAACTTTACACACGCCTTAAACATACTGCCAGTTTAAAAGTACATCACATTCCAAGAAATTATACAGACAATGGATTTTAACAATTTCTCAGACAATAAATTATAATAAATTGTTATCAATCGTCAATTTATCTAACAATCTGTAGAGACAGCGCAATTGCATGAGCTGGAAAACTAATTTACAATGCAGCAAACAAAATGCTGTACAATGTAAATTTTTTAAATAATTACTTGTGATTATTTGTAAAATCACAGAAGAATTGAGAAAAGTACTTGATTCAATATGTTATTAATTTTTTCTTCTATATCATTAGTTGCATTGAAAACATTTTATTTACTAAAAAGTGTTTAAGATAGATCACTTTGCATATTAATTTAAACAAAATATGAAAATTTTTAAAAACTTATTTTATTAAACTGTACGCAATCTATGAGCACTGATTCAGAAGTCATGGCAATTATTGTCTATTGTCATCAACTCTAGCAAAAAGTTAAAAGATTTAATAAGGTTAAGTAAATTAACACATTACATAAACTACATTGAATACTCTAATTAATATAGGAAAATACCGCAAAATGGTAAAGGCTGCCAAAAAATGGATATGAGTAACAATATAAAAAAATACACTAACAGACCAGGTGAGATATAGATAATAGTCAATAACTAATAGAAAAAAAAACACAAAATAAGAGAGATAAAATCAAAATTAAAGTAGTTGACACAATAATTACTTCTGGGAAGGAAATCGAAAATGCTTCTAATTACCATTATGCAAATATTAGCACTAAATTAAACTCTTGTGACATTGCTCCAAAAATGCATCAATTAGACAACAGTTCCTTAATACAAAACCGGTAGGATTCGTGCTATATCCTACAGATTAAATAAAAATTGCAACAACAATATCAAGTTTAAAAAATTAAAAATCGCAAGATATTTATGGTTTATCAAATCTTTGAATCAAATCGTGCTGCAAAATTATACAGCAGCCTCTTAAACTAATAAATAGTCAATCCATCCAACAAGGTATTTTCCCTGACCAGTTAAAAGTTGCGAAGATTTTACCAATGTATAAAAAATAAGTTACTGATATAACTAATGAGCCTACTTTCCTCAATATGGGTGCAATCATTTTATATAATTTGTTAAAAGCTGAGTTGGTAAGTAGGAATTGTCTTCTCGTTGAAAGTAATATCATAAGAGATTATACCAGAAACATATTCAACGGTAGTGAGACAACTCAAAAAAGACATGTGCCTTACCTGGGACTCGAACCCAGAAAACCTCGTACAACAAGTTTGTGAAGCTTGTGTGCAATAAACTGTAATATGGAGGTCAGATTCGAGCATCAACTTCGAATTTAATCAGTCTAAAATTTAGAATGATAGGATTTAATACCATAAAATATTAACAGGGCCATCATTTTGAAAATAGGTATGTGAGCCATTTAAAACATGTAAGTTTACATGTTTCCTCAAACCGAGAGTTACGAGCGCCATCCAAACCGTAGCACCGGACATGCCGACAAGAACGTGGAACGAGTTTTATTATCGCGTAGATTTCGTTTGGGTCACTCATGGTGGTCACATTGGACATTTATGAATGTATGGTAAACATACTTCACGGTTCCACGGTTCATTTGATTGGTAAATCAAGGTTGTAGGTGGTTTGGTTTTGATATTATAGACTTTCAAAGTTGGGGTATTCTTTTATACTCATCCTGTATAGTTTCGTAGATAAAGCACAATAAGGTAAAATTATTTTATAGACACCTGTCTGGAAATAAGGGTCTGCCACACTTTAGAGATATAACGAGTTATATGGTCTACCACAGTATAACTTCCTCTCAAATTTGGTAAGAATAGGTGGACTGTTTCCTGACATATAACATCAAAACTCGATTTTTATTGGGGGTCTTACTTACAAAATGGCAGAGAAAGGAGGCTCTGTATAATCAAATTTGATGGTTGTAATTAATACTGACAGCAAACAAAGTTAAGTTGGAATTTGTTTTGTTAATAAAATATGTATTGAACTAAAATATTTATATAGCTATATATATTTATTCATGTAGCACTGTCTTACAAAATGACAGACAAAAGATTCTCCGTGTAAACACAGTTGATAGTTGTAATATCTACTGTCAGCATACAAAGTTAAATTAGAATTGATTACATGGTTTCGACAATACAACATTCTAACCTAACTATATTGCCGCTATTTTGAAGATAACTGTCTGACATAAATAAAACATATAATTTTACATCACCTGTCACAGTCATACTTTCTTGACAAGTTTTATAAGAACCGGTTCATTGTTTACCGAGATATGACATTAAAACTTTATTTATTCTTGTTTCACTGTCTTACAAAATGGCTGACAGAAGTGGTTATGTGTTGGCATATATGATGTTTGATGCTTGTAATATATACTTTGAGTATACAAAATTTGGTTGAAATTGGTTCAATGTTATAGTAGATACATCAATTAAACCTAAAATACTTGTATGGCCACCATTAAAGAAAAAACCTGATCATGTTCAATTACTTACATTTACCTGGTCTGTCATAGCATTCCTTGCATTCCAAATTGGGCGGGAAATGCTTTAATAGTTTTCGAGATAAAATGTAATTTTTTTTCATTTGATTCCATCTTCCAAAATGGAGGACTAACAAATATCCATTTCAAAATTTAATGCTTACACAATTCTCTGCCAGTATTAAAAATTTGGTTTAAATCGGTTGAATGGTTCCCGATATATAACATCTCATCCGTGGCCGCCATTTTAAAAGTGCTCCCATTGTAGAAAACTATAAAAGCCAGGCATACTTTCTAAGTACTATATATGTACCGAGTTTGGAGAATTTCTGTTCACAAGTTCAAAAATTGAAAGGGAGGACACACATATGCACACACATAAACATACATACAAACACAGGTACACATATGTAAAGGAAAATGATCTTATAAGCCTTTCTTTCATTCGGAAAGTAGACTAAAAAGGAGATATGTATAAATGAGAAAACTATAGGTCTATCAGTTTACTACCAGGTTTCTCAAAAGTTTTTGAAAGGATAATACACAATAGATTGTCTCAGTTCTTATACAACAAAATAATCCGCAAAGAACAAAGTGGGTTTCAGAAGAACAAATCAACAATGACTGCAGTTTTCCAGTTAACAAAAGTAGTTGCAGACGCTCCCGATAAGGGAGATCATGCCTATGGTATATTTTGTGACTTATCGAAAGCTTTCAATCTCATCAACCATGATATTCTTTTACAAAAGCTCAGTAACTTGAGAGTTAATGGTAGAGCCTTAAATATATTCTAATGTTATCTACTTAAAAGAACTCATATTGTAGAAATAGGTAGTGATAATGGTAAATTTACTTCAAGATGGGAAACTGTAAAAACTGGAGTCCTTCAGGGAAGTATAATGGGACTTTGACTTTTCCTCATATATATTAATGATCTGCCTAAAAGCATAAACGTTGGAAACTTGAAATTGTTTGCAGATGACACCAGCATTTTTTTCAGGGAAAGTAACCTTCATACATTAAGACACATTTCTGAAACTACATTAACGACACTCGAAAAATGGTTTCAAATTAATAGATTGGTACTAAATGTTAATAAACCACAGTTTATCCAGTTTAGCAAACAAAACATATATTGTGAACAAATCCTGTTTACACACAATAACAGCTCCATATATGAAATAGCAGTAGTAACATTCTTAGGTTTACACTTTGATAAAAGATTAACAAGGTCAAAGCATTTGATAAAACTGGAAAATAAAATCTCATATATCTGTTATATGCTGAAAGCTCTGAAATTAATGCTAGATTTTAAAACATTAAGGATGGTATACTTTGCATACTTTCATTCTGCAATGACGCACGGGATTGAATACTGGAGAATTATCACTAATAGCAGAAGGATTTTTCGAATACCAAAGAAGCATTACGCATTATAACCAGTGTCAAACATAAATTTTCCAGTAGACCCCTCTTCAAAGCCCACCAGATTAAAATATGATATACTGAGTTTGCCATACATGTACTGAAATTTGTAAAACCGAACTTAGAACATTACACAAAAAATGAAAATATTCACAATCATTGTATAATAAATGAATACAGACTAAGGTTTATACAGCTTACCAGTTCTCTTTTTAAAAATAAGGCCTTTATTATTCAGGTCTAAAAATGTATAACCATCTACCGAAACATGTGTCTATTGAGAAAAACGCTCGTAAATTCAACAAACTTATAAGTATCATATTTGAAAATCAATATCTATACAGCATACAGGAAGTAGAAAATTACATCCAGAACTTTAATTGAGAGAATACGCTTGAATATATATGCTTTATATAAATATGATGTCTTGGTATTTTGACAGTTTCATTTTGTTGTCTATATGAATATTTCATGTAATTTCATAATTGTATTTATTAAAAATTATATCGGGATTAAAAATACAGTGTTCAATAGATACACAAAATATGCCATTATTAATGCTATTTAAGCATGCTTTAGTAAACATAAGAATTGTGTTCTAATGTACTAAAGGTATTCACTGGTTTATTTTAAATATTTTTTTAATTCCTGTTATTATTGTCAGTACTAATTTTAAGTACAATAAAATATTTGTCATTTTCTATCCTTTATCATATATCAATATTGTTTGTAATTATGTGCATAATTAATAGCTGGACTATTGTTATTGCTCATTTTTGTAATTTCCACTTAATATTACACCGAAGAGCCAAAAAAACTGGTACACCTGCCTAATATTGGGTAACCAACCTCCCACCCCCTTACCAACCAGCTCTCTGTAGTGCCGCAAGACGATGTGGCATGGACTCGACTAATGTCTGAAGGTATGCAGGAGGCAATTCACACCATGAATCCTGCAGGGCAGTCCACAAATCCAATCTGCGCCAATTTGAGAAAGGGTTGCACGTCTGTCACGTTTAATGATTCTCGTCAGTCGACGTTTGTCCGGTTTTTTCACGATGTNTGTCTGAAGGTATGCAGGAGGCAATTCACACCATGAATCCTGCAGGGCAGTCCACAAATCCATAGGAATGCGAGGCAGTGGTGATCTCTTCAGAACAGCACGTTGCAAGGCATCCCAGATATGCTCAATCATGTTCATGTCTGGTCATTTAGGTGGTCAATGGAAGTGTCTAAAGTCAGAAGAGTGTTCCTAGGGCCACTCGGTAAGCAACTCTCGACGTGTGGGATGTCACATTGTCCTGCTGGAATTGTCCAGGTCCGTCGGAATGCACAATGGACATGAATGGGTGCAGGTGATCGGACAGGATGCTTACGTATCAGTCACCTCTCAGAGTCGTATCTAGATGTATCAGAGGTCCCATTTCATGCCAACTGCTCACGCCGCATACCATTGCAGAGCCTCTACCAGCTTGAACAGTCCCCTGTTGACATGTAGTGTCCATGGATTCATGATGATGTCTCCATACCCGTACACGTCTATCCGCCCGGTACAATTGGAAACGAGACTCGTCAGACCAGGCAACGTATTTCCAGTCATCAGCGGTTCNTAGTGAAAATTAGCAATGTCTGGGTCAGCCAATATTTTATGTATAAATATTTTTTATGGTGCATTATCTTGTTAGCAATTGTTGGGATTATTAGTAGATTACAGTTTTGTATCAGTATTTCTAAAGTTTAGTTCTAAATATCATCAGGTTTTTTTAAAGGGTAGTGGAACAGTTTTCTTTACTATGAATGTTGTCAATGTACAACACTACTATTTTGTGTATGTACTTCAGTGTTACCTATTTATGGGAAAATATAATTAATAGAGAAATATATTTTTTTGTAAGTTCTTGTTGTTTATGCCTTTTTAGTACCTATTAGTAACTGAATGTCTCCATTTTAAACTACTGTTCCGCCCTTTGGGCAAACTTAACATCTTATGCTATAATTATAAGCCGTAAACAGGCCACACCAGCCCACAATGTTATAGAATTTCTCCGAGCACCCTCATGCATGGTAGGCCTTCACTCTTCGGGTTTCATGCCCTCGTCCGTTCTCACNATGGTCCGTTGAATAGTTCGCACGCTGGCACTTGATGCCCCAGTATTGAAATCTGCGCAAATTTGAGAAAGGGTTGCACGTCTGGAACATTTAATCATTCTCGTTGGTCGTCGTTTGTCCCGTTCGTTCACTTTCTTTTTCCGGCCACAGCGATGTCGAAGATTTGATGTTTTACCGGATTCCCGATATTCAGGGTACACTCGTGAAATGGTCGTATGCGAAAATCCAAATTGTATCGCTACCTCGGAGATGCTATGTCCCATCTCTCATGCGCCGACCATAACACCACGTTCAAACTCACTTAAATCTTGATAACCTGCCATTGTAGCAGCAGTAACCGATCTAGGAACTTTGTTAGAAGCTTGTTGTCTTGTATAGGCGCTGCCGACTGCATCGCGTTACTCTGATTGGATCCATACCTCTGTTATTTGCATACGCACGCCTATACCAGTTTTTTTGGCTCTCCAGTGTATATTGTACAATTTGATTATTGATACATTTTCTGACGAGCCCTATATTCAGTAAGCATTCTGCTCATCAACTGAGTCTACTAGGTGATATGAAAAAAATAAATTAATAAAATAAACATATTATGTGGTGTATTAACATGAAGTTACATCGACACATGCAGTTTCTTGGTAGAAGAAGCAAGAATATGTTTACAAATCTTGGCATGTCTATTCGAGTTATCACCTCGAGCGAACTGCCTAGAACAGTTACTGCAATGCAATACCATACGAGCTGCGTTTCTCAAAAATTTATGCTATTCATGTTGATGGACTCTGTGGCCAAAATCATAAAATTTGTAACATTGTTTGCACAATCGGCATTTCGATGATTAAGGCATTGNCAAACACCTCGTCTACCATCGTTTTGCAATCTCCCGTCGTCGTCCGTCATCTTCACCGATGTCACTCGTCGATTTCGTCTTGTCACTGCACTCAGCCAGAAGGCTTCAATCAAGACTGCCGACCCAGGGCCGCTGCTGCAATATTTATAGAGTTGTCGGGCATCGCTCAGAAATTTCTCTAAATGCTGTGTTGTGTCGAAGATCCTAATTCCCAGAATAATATTGCACACCCTTTAAACTCATCGCCTCCTCCAGCAGGAGGTGGAGGGGTTGTGACATCAGCCAGGTCGCGACCACTGTCAATCATCCTCCCCTTTCCACAAGAGTGGTGGGACAGCGAGCAGGTCTGCCTGGAGGAGGGGTGAGGTGGGTCACCTCCTACAGAGCTGGACTGACTGCAAATGGAATTCTCGTCTAGTGGGAAAATCAGAATGTAATGCTACCCCCTCCTTAATCTGTTCGTCCCTAACAGACTTTCCAACATCAGGTACTCTGTGCAGCACCAGTCACTCAATGTGAACAACCTTAGACTTTTCCTCTAGGAGGTTCCAACGACAGATATGGAAGGAAATATAACTGAATCTTTCAAAATATGGTAAGGGCCTCCCCAACACACACGGCACTGAGCTGTATTTCCCCCAAGGTGATTCCTTTCATATAGCCACACTAGTCACCCTATCCCGAATCATAGCGAGGTGGGTGAACCCGCACAGAACAAGACAACGCATAGAACTCTCATCTAGTGAGGATGTAAGAGTCTAATAATATAATGCATTCATAAGTAGGGTGGGGCTTTTTGAATCACAGTGCTATTTGGAAAGAAATAAGATCATAACCCACTGTATATGGCTCCTGACGCATCGACATCGCACCTGTGAGCCTCTGTTTAGAGAGAAGTTGAGGGGCAATATAAGTTGAAGATTTGATTTAATTTTCCATCTTAAAATAATTGTAAAGAATATTTGAAGTTGCAGAGGTAAGTGGTACTTTATTTTAATTTCCCATTATGTAATATTATCTCTATCGAATATAAGGTGTGGTCTTAAAATAAAATTGTCCATGAGATTTCTATCTTCTAAGTTTTAACGCCACTGTTTCCACACAGGCCTGTGATAAAACTAGCGCGATCTGTGTATACCGGAAGAAATTGCAAACATATATTCGAAGTCGTCATTCGCGGGGCTATTTGATAGGCGAAATATTGGTCGTATCAAACGGGTTTATTAATCGGTTACAGTAACACCTAAACTGACAACAGAACTATGCTTTATTCATTCGTTAGCTAATAATGCAAAAATTCAGGCTTGAAAACGGTCTAAATTTATACCTAAAAAAACCACAAGTTATCTACATATGAGACATAAAAAAAAATTAATATTTAAATTACTGCCAGTTTCACCAATCTAGATAAACTTGTTTAGCTTATCTTACATTAACAAAAACAGTAGAAAGAAAATTCTGGACACCTNTTTTTTTTAATTCAATAAAATATTGGACCATTCTTTTATTGAATTAAATAGATAATTGGAAAATGTAAAAAATATGGGAGCATTCCGATAATACCCACTCACGCGTTCCCGCGAGAACAAACCACAGACAATTGGAAAATTACCAGATACCTACATAACATTATATATTACTTTAATATGCTTGTAGGAATATGTATAAACATATAAATACATAAAAATATAAAATTACTCTATACATAAATATACACATGCCTATCTTACACTGAAGAGCCAAAAATACTGGTATAGGCATGCGTATGCAATTAACAGAGCTATCGAACCACTCAGAGTAACGCGATACGGTCGGCAGCTAGATCGGTTACTGCTGCTATAATGGCAGGTTATCAAGATTTATGTGAGTTTGAACGTGGTTTTAAAGTCGGCGTACGAGAGATGGGACATAGCATCTCCGAGGTAGCGATAACATTTGGATGTTATGAGGTTTGGTTTTATAGGTTTAGTTTTTGGGGTTTTCTTTTGTTTTCTGAGGCATGGTATTGAGGAATGTTTTCGAGGACTGTATTTTAGGATAGTTTCATTGAAAATGTTTTTTAACATTTTTTTTTTAGGAATATTTAACATTGTGGTGTTGAGAACAGATAAGGTGAAACAATTTGGATATGAACTGGCGCTAGAAATCAAAGGCGAGGGAAATGGGACTTCTCTGAGAAAACATGCCAGCCAACAGCATTGCACAGAATGTGCCAAAGGTTGGTAATGTACCTGCCAGGGATCGAACCTGGCTCATCGTTTTGGGGCGAAGCAGTGGTGTGAAGAATGGACTGGCCTTAAGGTTGCCCTCTGTGCAAATATGTGTGCTGAGGGAAGGACCCTGTGGATGTTCGTGATGGGAGGCAAGCACTCTAGCCACTGCGTAGCTGTGGCCCTCTATTATGCTGCCTAGTGTAAAATGTCCTCATTGCAAACCGAGTCTTGGAGCTTTTTTTCACTGAGGGCCTGAATAGATGTGTCCAAATATTTATATTTTCTCATATTGCAGTAAACCTTCTGACTTGAATAATCTCTTCTGCAGCTCTATGTTTTTTTCGTGCATAGCTAGAAGACTTAATGTGCGCAAACACTTTTATGTTTAAGATTTTTTCACGAATTTATTTTGTATGTGCATGAGAGCTTTTTTCGCTTGGGGCCTGAACTTATGTACACAAATCTTCATACTTTCGCAGATTTTAGTAGGCCTTCTCACCAAAGAAAATTCTCCTGTAGCGTTTTGTTTTTCTGTACATTGGTAAAAGACCTCATGTGAACAAATGTGTGTATGTTAATTTTGTTTCGCTAATTTATTTTTTATGAGCTTGCTTAAAATATTTTCTTTATTTGTAGTATCAATCAGTGCCAATAGAATTGAGTTGAGAGATTTGAGCGGCTCTTAACAGCGAGGTCTTGAGAGCCGAAGGGCCAATAGGGTGCAAGTCTGTTAGCAAACATCATAAAAATCTTCCTAAGGCATGATAGTCGTAACAGACTGTGTGTGCACGAAGTTTGCCGCCAAAATTAACACAGGTTATAGAGGAATTAGCTACCATTTCTAGGCATTTGAAATTTGTTGTGAATATGGTTACAATACTCTTGACACGTCTGGCCAGAAACATCATTAATTTGCATATGTACATCTGCAGGTTCGGCCTTCATGATAGATTGGAGTTGATTTATAAATGGTATTCCGAATTTGACGATACTCATGCCATCATATTGCATTGCATACCGAGTATTAAAAGAAAATAATGTTTGAGAACAAGGACACATTTTTTTCAATGGACAGGCCTCTGTGTGTAAACATAATCATTTCCTGTCGAAGATGCAGAATTAATTTATTTTAAAATGCTAAGTTTTTGTGTAACTTGGAATATCACGATCATTCGGGAATATAAATACGTAGCACTGTTCAGACCAAGAAGCATATTATTGTACGTTTTGTAATGGCCAATTTTTTTCCTGTTTCTGAAAAGGGCCCCTGTATTCCACTACCATCGTCTGTTTTCACGAGAGTATATATGTATTTTCGGCGCATAATGTCTTAGGTTTTCTGGATACTACGAGTTTAATTATTTTCTTGTGAAAGGAGGTCTGTACCAATATTTTCGGAATCGTGATAATCAAATAATATATGAGATATTTCCTAAACAATTTAACACTATTTGAACACTATTTAAAAATATTGTGGGTGTGAAATTTTTAATATATTAATTTTCAGATGGAAACACTTGCATGTTGGGTTACGAAGAAAAAATAATAGCTGGTTTTGATATACAGGCTAAGCCGTTGGCCTCAAATATCTTCTGAATCATTGAAGATATTGTCATTTTGCTTTCTACCCGATGAATTGCAACAAAGTTCTCACAAAATGATGTGTCATGTCTTGTCATATTAGTACTGATTGTTAATATATTGATATCATCTTTCTTTTATCAAATGAAACTATAGTTATTCCAACCACTAGCATTCTAGGAATGAAAGAGAGGAATTCAGCATTGTATCAAACTTCGAAATCGAACCAGTAATTGCGGAGAAACAAAGTACTTAAATGTTAGGATTCCTCTGTTTTGTATGCAATAGGCTGGGTGACGCACCACGCGGAAGTTCATGGTACACGCGGACACATATGTAACTCATAAAAGCATGTTGGGTCATTGCGACATCGGTATAAAGGGGCAGAGGGAATGTTCAGCAATGCAGATTATTATTCTATCTGTGAAGCACTAGTGTGTCCAGTTCTATCTAGGGTGACGACAATGTCTTTCATGAGCGAAGAAAAACTTGATATGCTACTTCTTTACGAAGAATGCAGGAGAATACCACAAGAACAATGGAGTTACATGCACAAAGATATCCTGACAGGCAGTGTCCATCAGACATGACAATTTTGCGAATATGCAGAAAATTGTTATTGAAAGGACACTGGAATGCTGCAGAGAGGGTACGAAGCAAGCCTGTAGCAAGCACAGCGAATGAAGTAGATGTTCTGGCAAATGATACTCACAACCCGCATGTTAGCTCAAGAGTAGTTGCAGGTGCCTCTGGGATAAGTCAGTCTAGCGTTATTCTCATTTTACATAGAAACAGACATCATCCCTACCATGCATCACCTCATCAGAAACTTGACCAACAGGATTACATAACATGCATAGAATTCTGTCGATAGGTTCTGATGCGTTGTTAGGAAAATAAGTACTTTCTAAAATAAATTCTCTTTGCCGATGAATCAACGTTCACCAATAATGGAAATTTGAATTTACAATTGGTATTTTGGGTCACTTGCAATCCACGAAGACTGAGGTAGTTCGACATCATCAGCAGTGGAGTGTCGCCGTTTGGTGTGGGATCATCGGACACTTTGTCATTGTACCTTACTTCATTGAGGGACCATTTACATGTAACAAATACATCCACTTTCTTTCCTATGTGCTACCATCTCTCCTAGAGGACATGCCACTTGAAAAACGTTAATGTATATGGTACCAGCACGATAGGTACCCAGTCCACTACTAGCTTGTCGCTAGGCAAGTGCTCATCCAGATATTTCTTGGTCAGTGGATAGGGTGTGGAGGCATTATCAGATGGCCTGCATGTTCGGCTGATTTGATGCCATTGGACTTCATCTCTGATGTATGATTAAAGATGAAGCCTATGTGCAAGTCCCGACGACTCCAGAAGACTCAACACATCGCATTGTCGTGGCATGTACTGCGATATCGAAGGGCACCCTTCAATCTGTTCAGTTGTTCTTGCACAAACAACTTCAGATGTGTGCTGCGATTGATGGTGGGCATTTTGAGCATGTACTGAAATAACGACATTTTCAGACTGTGTTTGTCATGTCCACTCTCTCAAATGATTTCCTGTCTTTGTTGTAATGTACAACACATGTAACCACACGCATTGCAAAATAAAACTCTTGTTATGTTTTTGCTTATGTGCGATTATTTAGATGGCAAACATTAAAGGTAAACCTCCCTTCACAATTTAACATATCCATTCAGTGTGTGGTATTCCTCTTTGTTACGAGGCTCTCACAGAAGCAACCCAGAACCATTACCCCATTTAGCTGGTAAATCGTCCTTGGCTGCTGCATCCTATACCTTCTGGTTAGTGTGTCTCTCCAAACTGCTGTAGTCAAGCATGACTAGTAGTCAATTTGAAAGACCTTTTTCTCCAGTGTTGTAAAATTGTTCTCAGTCTCGCATAGCTGCATCAGGTTGGAGCGACACACCAGCCGGATGCAACATTTCCCTTTGTATCACAAATGTCCGCATGATGCATCACCATGCCTAATGCATACAAAACAGAGCCATCCTAACATTTAAGCACTGTGTTTCTCCGCAATAACTGGTCGGATTTCGGAGAGTGATACGCCATTGAATTCCTTTCTTTCATATAGACCCCGCCTGATGCATACAAAACAGAGAACTCCTAACATTTAAACACTGTTTTTCTCCACAATTGTTGGATGGATTTCGAAGAGTGATATGTCACTGAATTCCCCACTTTCAGTCCTGCGATGCTAGTGGTGGAAATCACTATAATTCCACTTGACAAAGAAATGTTTACTTTGATATATCGGTATTAATAATGCTTTGGCAAGATGCGGCATATCATTTTGTGAGGACTTAATTGAATTCATTGGGCTGAAAGCAGAATAACAATATCGTCAAAAATTCGGAAAATATTTGAAGTCAACCGCTTAGGTGACTCATTCTGTATATTTTAGCATTATTGGATGGACCAACAACGAAAAAGATGCTAAATGGTGGCTCTAAATACCTGAAAAATAAAAAATGGTAGCTCAGAATGCCTGAAAAATGCTAGGAAATTCAATCATGCATTGCTGATACAAAATTAATCTTTTTGCTCGATATAGAAATTTTTCATACATATTTACCATTATAAATTGTTATTATGTGTAATGATTTTTTAAAAGTGATTTTCTTCTTCCCCTACATGTATAAGGCTCATGATTCTAAATGCTAGATGCAAACGTTGCAGATTTGTTGTGAGAGAACATGACACAACCCCCTTCTCTTATAAGAATCGTGATAACTAGTTTTTTATTCGTGTTTGCCTATTCTATTCTTGTAAACCAGTAGTGCTACCTTACATTTTTTAGATGCTTTGAGGGATTAAGTTGTTGAGTTCACTGAATAGGGAAAATCATCTTTCGCGATTTACCTATGGTTTTATCACCATGGAAAGGCAGGGGGAGAATGAGAAGTATCCAGAGGTTAAAATTCTTTGAGAATGAAGATTCACATATTTTTAAAATGTATATTTTTTCAATCGTGCTAAATTACGAGAGCTGTATGCACATGGATCTATTGGAATTTGATTTTATATAATTCTGTATAGGGGACTTGCATCTCGGGAATAAAACTGTATTTTCATTTGAATGGTTCATAAAGAGTGAAAACTATTGATACCTGCTGCCACAGTAGACACCATGCACACACACACATTCACATGTAACTTTTTATAAGGCTAAATACATGTAGCTCAGATATACTTCTTAATGGAGTGAACATGAATGTATGAAAATAATGTAATTGTGTTTGCAGAAGGTGCAGTTTTTTTACGGTTTTATAACTATCGCGAGTGTAATTATATGCTAGTGTCTTCTCAGAGTAAATAAATATTTTTCCTGCAAAACTTTTCATATATAATTTATTTTCGCATGTATTGTTTTATCTCTCACAGCTGGCAGATAGAAATATCGCTGCACATGGAATAACAACATGGAAATTATTTTTTTCCTATCGTCTAAATTTTTTAATATACTGATTTTAAACTTGGTAGTAAATATTTAATGACGAGAACCTATGCCTTATTGAGGGGAATGCATGGGATCCCCACTGTGCATATCACACACAGCGGGGCAGGGATGTGGTTTTAACTCAATTTTTGATTTTTCGAATCAGGATTACTTTATAGAAAACTGCATAACATATCCATACACTACACACAGTTTATTGTAACATGAATTTTAAAATAACGCTTGCCGATGGTGCAAGCTTGTTTTTTCGGAAGGCACTTAGTGATAGCTTTTTCTTTAACTTTCGCCTAGAGCCATACTCGTTGCACACTTCTTCCTTATGACATTTTTCCTATATGGAATTTTACAGTATTTTCGATATCTCTGCCTTCATATATGACTTTATTTTTTGCTTCAATTACCCACATTTCATTAAATGGGGTAGGTGTAAAGCTATGTTCGAGCCATAAATTACACTTTTTAATTAGTGACATTATGTGGAGAGAGAACAACGATTTTTTCCTCCATTCGGACTAAAAAAATATGGAAATATACTTCTACGACCTGTTCTTGTTATGGATGGCATAGGCCTTTAGCCTCTGATGTGGTGCAGTTTCGGCCCTCCAGGTCGTGTTTTCATAATTCATCTCAGAACCTGCTACGAATCTGAGGATGACGGGATTTTATCTCAGGCTATTGCTATGAATGGTGATGAATCACATTTTAGCAAATGAAGGATCCCCAATTATCTCTCATTTCGTGAAAAATAGGGTTCGCAACACTTATGTAAGCCATTATCTGCATTCTGTATATGAACAATCCTTTCGTGTTTTCGAGCACATTTACTGAATGCAGACAAAATATCACAGTAGCAGCATGAACACCGAGGTATCGCCTTTGCAAATGAAATCGATGGTGGATATATAAATTTAAAAAAATACGAAGTTCCAGTATTATAATTTATGAGGTTATATATTTCTACAGAGGTTAGCTGGCCTGTAGAGATACTACAAATTTAAGCAAATTTTCTAATTTTGCAGAAAAATATATGCATATTACAAGCATGCCTAATAATACCCTGTGATATGATGTAATAAATTATCTGAACATAAAATAACTTGCCAATCTGAATGCTTAAAAGACAAAGGACGAGAGAGTGATCTGTCATCTCGCTCATCAGATAAGAAACTGTGGCGAGGGGCAACTTTGTTCACAGTGAGTGAGTGAAACTTTCTTGGGCATCATGGCATGCACAAATAACATCACAAATTTTGTGTGGTTAAGTGTTCACAGTACAGAACCAACATGAGAAATACTTTTTACGGAAGCAAAAGCTATCCCAGACCTAAATATACACACTTGTAATTAAATGACTATGACTAATAGGCCAAGTTTTTATTGACTACTGGATCTGCTCAAAACATGTAGCTGTTTAATTTATGTATGGTACATTATACAGTGTGTGTTGTGTGGGATTGTTTGTGATGTTACTTACTCGGTCAACCTTGTTGGCCATTTCGAGTCCTGGCCCCCGTCCCAGATATTTGATTGATTCTTTACTAAACTGGCATAACCATGGCACTTTAGGCATGTGGAGTGGCCTTAAAAATCTCCATTACATTAATTTAAGGCATTAAGGAGGCCTGGAACAACCCCATTCTGTGTGTGGCATGTCGGCAACACTACGACGTGGCATGGTAAACAGCCACGATGAGCCATCAGGAATATGACCCACACTCTATAAACTAACATTGTTGACCTGGTCATATCATCACCATCATCAAATGGTCAACTGGCACCGCAATCCCTGTCAATCTACTGAAAATACTTTACTACAACAACTGACCCTACAACATCCTTCACCCATTTTCCTGTTTCCTATTTAACAGTTCAAGTATACCTTGTGACACCCTGCCTGCAACTTTTCTTTATGTTGTATTGTATTCTGTTGATACATACTGTATTCCCATTGGTTTTGTCGTGCTGTTGCCAGTGGCTGATGCCTCGCTGGCCATCAGGATGGCAACATCCTGGATCATTACAGGAGGAATGAGAGAAAATGGCGGTGCAAATGTTAGGACAGGGCGCCACCTAGTATTACCTGGCTAGAAAAAATAATTGAGGTCAGTATGGGTTCGAGGATGCACACCTCCAGTGGTGTTAGAAGTAAGCACTGCGTAAGGAGCAGATAGGAATGGGTTTCCCCCATGTTACCATAACTACCCAGTCAAGTGTTGGCAGCAAACTATGCCATGCCCTTGGGCTAGGAAGTAGCCATGCCTAGCAAGAGCCCTAACATAATGATTGTAAACGACACACAAAGTTGCAGTACATCATATATAATTATGCTTGTATTGGGGCTAAGGTACATATTATATGAACACAATACATAAACACCCATAATGAAGGCACCGACAAACACTGGTATGTCTTAAGCAGTTACTAGGGCACATGGTAACCACTGAAAAATCGCAAAATTGAAGCATTCTACAACAGTGCAGTAAAATGTCTTAGACACACTCTGTGGCAACCAGAAACTTAAATATTAAATTAATGTCCCAGGGCACTGTTTACCATGGGAATTAGGAGGGACGGATGTGGAAGTGAGAAATTGTTCCAGACATATCACGAATACTCAGTAGCTACTTAATCAGCTAAACAAAGAGATGATGTTCCCCCATAGGAACATAACCTGATCTACACTGCAGCCTGAGTCAAACTGCTGAAACATGGTCATGTATGTTAGGAGTAGACCTCTCGTCACACACAGGATAGCCTACTTAAACACACATGACTTAAAAAAATTTCTCGAGAAAAACATAAAAAATTGAAAAAACAATTTAATATGGTATATTTTATCAAACTCACTCCACAGCACCATGTCAGCTATTCCAATTAATGTATACAATAATGGAGGCATTAACATCAGCCATTCCTACGTGAATTTTACTGTAAATATCAACCATCGCTGGTACTTGATGTTTAATTCTTGATTTCAACACAAACATATTACCAAATTTTAAAGAAAGGGGCATGTTCGCTCATCGTAAAGTGCTATGGCATCACAGAGTATCCAAGTCGGTCCTCTCAAGTCAGTCAGAGGTTATTTTTATTAGAAGCACTCTCACTTGTTATGGATATGCTGCCCTGCACACCAAACCCAAAATTGCCGTTGGAATTATCATTGTACTTGTCTGACCGATTCCGATTTACATTCATAAATGCCCTGTGAAATGCAGCTGTCACACATTGCCGCCTTGCAGTATTTTGCTAAATGACCAATGGTTGGTGTTTGGCAACACATCTGTTCTCAATGGCCAATAGTGTCTTCCCATGCATTTCCAGGGGTCTCACCACCTCCTCACTTAATCATGTATGCTTTAACAACCATGACTCTGGACTGACCCCCCAGTGGTGTCTGCTGTCTGGAGGCCCACTCCAATGACTGTGCAGCTGGAGTGTAGTCTAGCTAGGAACATAATTAGAGACAGGTTAGTACCGGCTTTGCCAAGACTGAAATATGGGTGGGTATTGCGATGTATGTCCCCATGAAAATTAAATCATGGCCACCAATGGTGCCCTCCCATCCACCTAGTCATCAGTGTTTCTGGGCATTGTAGTCTCTGTTGTCAAATGCTGGTACTGAAACATCCAGGATTGGCTGAGGTACGAGTACTCCTCCTTATTCCATTCTGGCCCTCATTTTGCCTTCTGGTGGTAGCGATAAGGTAGCGTTTTGCCTGTAGGCCATGTGCCCCCCCCCCCNACAACCCAAACCGGCATCTCTATGCATGGTTGGCCTCCCAATGTTATCAGAATTCTCGTTTTATGGTGTCTGAAAATGACACCAGGGTACCAGGCATTTGTGGCAGGTCCATAGAGACCTCCCATTGGTCTGGGATGGGATTGTTTCCTGTCGATTTTTCTGGCTTTCCATTTTACTTTACATTTCCCTCCCCAATGGAAAGCATTGTGGTTCCCTGGCATCGACAACATGGGTGTTAGATCACAGCTGGTGGGGCTTCCAGACCTTTGTCTCTGTAGCCTACCTTGGGCACTTAGCTCTGTGGCCTGGGGCTTGCTGCTGGGTGTGAAGGTTGCGATGGCCAGCATTAGCAGCATGGGTGTCAAGTACCTCCTCTCCTTATGGCATTGCTTGAATATACAGAAAACAGTGTTAAATGCAGGTATATCTAGGGGACAGCTGTCTTATGTTTAATGGGGTAATCCCACCTACTCTGTTATTATTGGATCCCCATGGTCTGGTATTCGGGCACTGGTCACCTCGGAAAACAGCCAGTAGCACATAAAGTCCCACTGCGGGTGATCCGGGGATGTTTTGTACAACAGTGACGATGCATCTCTCCCTGCACTGCTTCAGCTGGATCTGCTGGAGGTGGACCAGTCTACAGAGACTGGCCCAGATCAAGGGTGGCACTGCCGAAGGGGTTTGGTAGCCATGAAAGATGTCACGTTCCATTGTCCATTGTCTCCATGTCTGTCGGTTCCTCTTTCTACTGGTTATCTATCTTCAAAACAATAGCATGATAACATGCGAAGAGTGGAGAGCATGTAAACAGCGACCCTGTCCAGTTCCCTATTCACACTTTAATAAACTGTTAAAAATTTTAATAAAATAACCTTCCGATAATACTGTAATTCACACAACCAGCTGTTTGTCGGCCAGCAGATATTCTATTAAAATAGCTTGAAATTAAAAATGTTTATGCAGTTCAATAAAACCCAGGCCCAAAATGCAGGTCATTGTTGTGGTCTAAATTAAACATAAATTTTGTTTCAACATTGAATCAGCATACGAGTTCTAAACCAACACGCAGACCAATTTCACAAATATTTACATAACTGAAAATTGGCTGCAAGAAACATTTTATTATGCTATCTGCACAAATCTGTTCCAGCAAATTAAAGCTGCAAAATACGACAGAAATTTAAGGTAAACAGAAACCAAGAGGCCAGTATTTGCGCTGCCATGAAGCAACTTATTATAGTGGTTAAGCCAAACATTAAATTTAGGCACGTGGTTCAAAATAGAATTTTGCTGGAATATACAAAAAACACAAACAAAATATCCTAAGTAACTACACTGCCTGTGCCATGAACTTAAAAAAAGAATTTCCCAGGTATACAAAATTATTTAATGATATTGCATAACATGACCCTCCTGTAAGTCGGTATGACCAGCAGAATGGTGCCACATCAAAAAGTTTAATATGAATATAACAGCCTTTCTAGCAGACGACAGCACAATTGTGCATGCATGGGGTAGAAGCAAAGAATTAGGCATAAGGAGGAAGGAATGGGGAAATAACAGAGCCATGAACACTAATACCAAGTTACTTGCCAAAAATTCCAGTCCCACCACTGAGGTTTGAATATGTAATTCTGCGCAACTTTAACAGAAGTGCTTCCCAATGAAATGTTGTATCTGGTTGGCCCCAGATTGCTTGAAAATGGGTGGTTGTGCATGGCTGGAACAAAACACTACTCTTGCTTCAGGAGGTACATCATCTCCCCTTGCCATACCTAAAGGATCGGGTTTTCACCATTCAGTCGGTTAGGTTTGTCCCCACGATGCACACTGTTCTTGTACCCATTTCACAGTTGGCAAGATGAGATCGGCAGCCTTCCCATGCTGCTATATACCCGTCCATGTCTCAGGGTTAGCGATGGCTTGACAAGAACAGGATGGGTTCTCTTTGCAGTTTTTTGGTGGATTACCCCAGCAAGGTACGAATGTGGATATATTTTCAGGAGGGTGGATCTGCTCACAATTTTATTGTCAGAATTATACATTTATGAGTATTGTTGGACAATATGTTGGGCATCTTATTGTCTAGTCCTGGCATGTGTTCTACAGTAAAGTTAAAATCTGTAACAGCAGAGTCCATCAAATTATTTTACCACAGCTCCCCTGCATAAAGTCCAGCCATGTTGAACACTTATTGTCCACATGCAAGATGAATTGCCTGCCCTTTAAGTGCAAGCGAAACTTACACAGGGCTTACACATTGCTAAGAACTCCCAATTATTACTATGATAGTGGCATTCTATTGGTACAAATTTGGCATTCCCATAACATATAATTAACTTTGATCCATCATCTCTCAGCTACTAGACCACAGGTCCTTCTCACTCGAGACTGGTGTTGGTTTGCACATAAATTCTTCACTTTGGATCCAACCAGAACAGCACTTGCGCCAACATTATTTAATCTATAGGCTGTTAAAATTTTACCATGATTCAGTGGTCCACTATACTTCTGTTGTTGGGAAAATAGGCCCTTCAGTAGCTTAGTGGTCTACACTAGCCTGGGCAACTTACTTTTCAGCTAGTTTTAAGGCCAATGAACCGATGCATTTGTTTCTGGAAGCTCACTGGCTCAGTCTCTGCGATCTTTTGCAGATGCACAGGTTGGTGTAATTTCCCTCCTCTCTTAAAATATGCTCCAGAGATTTCGCGACAGTTTTCCCGATGTAGCACTTGTATGCTGACACTACATGATGGTGGGTGGTGGGGATCTCCTGGGTCAGTGACAGATGACAAGTATGTTCCCCCCAGCTCTAGAAACTGACGATTATATCATCCAGGTACGCCACTACGATTTCTCCACTCAGACCCTCCAGTACAGAAGTCATAGATCATCCACTGGAACATTGACAGTGCTCATAAGGCCCAATGGCATGGCCTTTATATGGAACCAGTGGAAATATGTGGTGGTAAATGCCTTCTTTTCGGGGTCCTGGCAGAAATTAATAACCTAAAAATACCAGGATTTCAGGTTAAAGCAGAGAATAAACACACCACAGAGTACAATATGGGCCTCGTCCATGCTAATTTGAGGCGATGGTACACTCTCGGACACATGGTTCAAAGGTCTGAAATTCCACACAAAATCAGTGTGTTCCATCTATTTTGGTCTCCAAGACCATACAGGCATTGTGCCTGCTAGTGGAAGGTTGCACAATGCCCTAATGGAATAACCCCAGACTGCATTTAAGTTTGCACTAAACTTTCAATTAGACTTGAATTTGACTTACCAAGCAAATTTGTCACATCATGTTTGATCCAAGCTTTATTCAAAGCAAATATATCATGACTAGCCCATACTTGCAAATGGCTTGAATTATAACTGCAGCTTGCAAAGGCAAACCTGCAGAAAGTGTAACGAATCATACTTGCTACAAGCTTGACATGTAAAAACTAGTTAGCTTGATTAAAGCTTAAACAAAAGTGATAATGCTATTGGGGTCTTGTATACCTGTTCATGTATAATGCACTGACTGCTTTTTGAACCTGTACCTACGTGGACTGGTGTACATGGGGTTGGTTGAGTAGGCTGGAATGGCATTGGAATGACATTTCCTCTTGCACTAATGGTATGCAGCAGGTTGCTGAAAGCAAACACATCCTGACATTCACTTAGCACATTCTTAATGTCCACCTGGCAGTGTTCCAGGCCACCACTCTCCAACTTGTCCAACATTTTGGCTCGACTGGGCCTCCACAGCTCATATTTAAAGAATACAATGTTCTCGACATGCCTATGCCACATGAAAGAAGCAGGTGACAACTTCAATGACAGCCACTTATTGCAGTAACCAGTGTTGGACAAATACCAACTCTTCACACAGTCCACCCACAACCATGGCCACGGTGTGCGACAAATGGTTGTGGATGTGAAAAGTTATGCCTGAGCCACCTACAGTCTTCCCCATTATGTTGTGGGTGGCGAGTTTGGCAATAATGGTGTCTCAACACAGTGTATGTGGCGAGATCATAGTAGGCAATATGAAGGAATGTCTGGCAGTCATGTCAATTAGGACATGTTCACATCTAGTAGGATGCATAGCAGGTGGTCAGTAATCACAATTGTGAGTCCCAGGAAAGGGCTTTGGAATGTAGTGTGACCAGTGATCTCTGAGATCACACAGTGGCTTAATATTTAGTGAGCGGCTCCCTTATTTTGCTGATAGAGACCTTGCTGATGCACTTCACACTTAACAGCTTACATATGTTGTGAAGATAGACAGGACTATAAGAGCCACCTCTGAGCCACATTCAATTAAATATTCAGTGTAGTGCAAGTAATGCTGAAAATTGTTTCTCTTTTAAGTAGACTGGTGGATGGTTACAGAACCACCTCATTTTCTGTAGGACATAATATTGCAAAAACGTTTTGGTAGATATGTAAGTCCTGTAGTTTCAGCTAGTACTCTCAACAGAGTGAGACTACCACAAGATAAAATAACAAATATATTACATTTTCATTAGGTAATTTTTTATTTCACAGTAACTCCATGCAACAATTTACAACATTCATGTTATGTCAGTCACGTGGTTAGAAACAGAACTCTCTTAACTTCTTGACTCAGAAAACTAGCAATGTCATCCTAATAAACCACATGGAGAGGTAACATGCCTAGTAGTTAACATATACTTTGGAAGTGTTGCAGGGCTTGTGGAGGTTTGCTGTTCACATATGTAACACTCGAAAACCCAGTATGGTAAAGTAAGCAACTAGATATATACATAAATACGTGTTTCAGTGATTGTGGCATGTATATGATTTTGGTTGCAAAGCACATTTATTAAGTAATCCTTACAAAGTTGAAATGTTCATAGTAATTGTATAAAGCAGTATTGGAATTTCATATAGTGGATAAAGTTCTGATATTGCTATGAATAATCAATAAATACTGCTGTGACACAGTGCTATGAACAGGTAATTTTTAACTGTTATTTTCGTATAGCGTTTCTGTTTATACTGCATATATCATCTTACTCGTGAACTTTTACACACTTCATAAAAGTTTGTTGAACATCGGTCCTAAATTAAAAGGAAATACATTGTGGGGCACAGTATACCTACCATTTTAAAATGGATATAATCCCACAGGTTATGTACGAATGTTACATTTTAAACTACGAGTATATACACTGCTGGACATTCAAACTGTAAAACCAAGGACGCACCTAAGTATCCCACAATTGGGGATTGATGGAGCAGGGTAGGACAATGTCATGATAAGTTTTTCAGCCAAGTGGCACAGCACATTCGTCAATGACGACACTGATAAGGAGTATACAAGTGGAGGTATGAGAGCCAATTAAATGTAGTGGCATTGTGTTTTCCCGCTGTTCAAATGCATAGACAGAGTGAGCATGCCACATCAAAGAACTAGACAGTCATAAGAAGAGAGTTTCACCTGTGAACACAGGATAATTGTGGTATGTCAGTATTGGGGATTATTCTACTATGTAATTGGTTCTCGCTTAGGAATAAATTCAACCACAGTGAAGCAGATATGGTATCAATGGGTCAAGGAGGTATGGGCTGAGTGACATGCAGGAAGCCAATGGCTCCATCACACTAACGAGCATGAGGTCATACATATGGTGCATGTGGCGATTACAAAGCATACAGCCATGTAAATTACCCTTGCTTATGAGTTCAGGCATGTGGCACATCAGTCTGTGTCCACATACATGGTTCGTTGCCATCTGTAGCATCAAGTCACCGTGTCAGTTCAGACACCCACTACTGTAGTTCCAATGACTGCTCACCAAGGACAACCGCGGCTGTAATGGTGGATGGAACATCACACCTGGAGTACTGCATGGACCAGACATAGTCTTATCCGAAAAAGTCCCATTTATGCTTGCAGCACCACAATGGCTGCATCAGTGTCTGTTGGTACCATGGCACACACCTGGTCGAGTCCTGCATTATGCACAACCATACTGGTGCAGTACCTAGAGTTATGGTATGGTGTGACATTTAATTCCAGTCATGTTCACACCTAGTAAACATTGTTGGTATTCTGAGCAGCAACCACTACATCATGTAGTTGTTGGAGCCTGTTTAAGTTTCCTATCTTCAGGGCCAACCTAGGGCCCGGTACGATCAAGGCAATATGTGACTGCATATGACACAGATTGTCTGACAGTTCCTGGATGACCACCATGTCACACTGATTTCCCTGGAATTCATGTTATATGGATCTACCACCCATCGAGAATGTGTAGTCCATGGTCGGACGACGACTGGCCTGCCACAGGACACCCACACCCAAAACAGATGAACTATGCCCACACATCGAAGCAGCATGGGCGTATGTTCCCAAGAAAGAAATCTCTTTCTCTAAATTCCGTGTAATGTAGCAGCAGTTATTGCTGCCCATAGTGGGACCATACAGTACCAATTTCCTCATGTTCTGTATGCCATACCAAGCTGCAAGAGTAATAATATCACCTGTGTATAATGGGTAATCTTTCCAACAAATATGGTTGTGGTAGCTCATGTCCTTCTTGATGTTTCAATTTTAATGGTCAGCCATGTAGTTAGAGGTACTGTGTTACCATTTTATTAAACAACATGTTGACTGCCATCAAGTGTCATCTGTTCCATTGCTCAGTTCTGCACTACATCATGGCCTTGCCAGTTCTGCAAGAAATTAGTGCACATCTGACATGCAACATGTAGTGGGCTGTTTAGTTGTGTGTGTGAATGGCATACTGTAAGGTATAAGCAAGCAGACAGCCTTTCGGCCATACTTTTGTTATTTTTATGTAGCGCTCTTAGCCTTATGGTCATACTGCGCTACGGCCGCCCAGTCGGCAGGGAAGAGGGATCACGCCCTCTCAATGCAAGTGTCCCAACTATTCACCTGAGGTAACCAAGCCCGATGCCCCGACTTGATACACAAGTTCTACCAGGATCACCCTTCCACAAGGCCTGAGATCCTCGTACTCAGATTACCAATTTTGTGGTCTGGCCGGAACACTATCCGGACCCCTAACGTCTTGCCAGGATGCTAGCGGAGCAGGTGTCTACTCACAGCTCGATCTTTCTTTAAGAGGGCATCCTGTACAGGCTATTTCCAAAAAAAAAAAATGCTCAGCACTTACATTATTTCTGTAAATCATTTGAGCACAAGTATGGCTGAAATGAATTCTTTATTTGCCACTATTGTTTAATAAATATTGCTTTTAAACAGGCGATGCAGTACCTCTAACTAGACAGTTTCAAATTAAATTTCATAACTAATTGTCCGAATCATACCGATTTGAAAATGGTAGGTCCACTGCGCCCCACCCTGTACAATGACCAACAATTTTGCAACTACTCTCAATACCACGAAAATAGCTGCACCAAGAACGAATTATATACAAGGGGGGAAAGTAATATTGCAACTGATTTGAGTATGGTTGCGAACTGCCTGCATAGAACTGCCACTAGAGGTTGTTAACACAGTTCAACCCTGGCAATATCAAAGGTTCTATGAAAACATGTGTGAGGTATGATGCAGGTACATGTAGACTGAACATCAATGAGTAGCCAACACACATCGTCCTCGCACCGATATAAGTATGAACAATTTACAGAGTTTAGAAAGGGGCCAAATAGTTGAATTGTGGGAGGTGGGGTTTCATTGAATTACCAGCTCCTGAATCACTGCATCAAAATGTAACACTATTGCTGGGGGAGCAGTGGAAACATGAGGTAACAGTTACATACCAAGAAGCCTAGGAGATTCAGAATGACCTACAGAAGAGGAAATGTTATTATCCAAGCATGAGCTCAATCAACAATATTTCTTTCCACCATCCACAGACAAACAATGGCATCATAAGCAGATCCTACTGCCCTATTAAGGAGTGACTTGCAACTTAATGTCCCTTGCATTGACCTATATTAACACCCTGACAATGACTTTCATTGCAGTTTTGTCATAACTGGTTGGCATGGATGGCTGAGGAATTGTGATACATCATCTTTAGTAACATATCCAGATATACAGTATGTGAGAGCGTAAATATAAGATTTATTGATTCATTAAAATTTATGGCCAGCAGCATCGATAAGCTCTCTAGCAATCTTTCCAGAAGTCAATTTTGGGAAATGAGTAAGCATTTTTCCAATGAACTTCTAGACCTTGTTATAAGGAAAGGTGTTTACCCCTATGACTACATGGATAGTGCTGAAAAATTTAGTGAGACATCACTGCCTAATAAGAATGCATTTTACAACAAACTCAACAAATGTGATATTACAGATGAAGACTACGAGTTTGCAATAAAGGTGTGGGAATCTTTCAACCTAAAATCCTTAGGAGAGTATACTCAGTTGTATAACAAAACAGATGTATTGATATTGGCTGATATTATAGAAAACTTTAGAGATGTATGTCTCAAAACATATAAGCTAGATCCTGCATGGTATTTCACAGCACCAGGGCTAGCTTGGGATGCAATGCTCAAACATACTAAAACAGAACTACAACTACTAACGGATTACAACATGATTTTGATGATTGAAAAAGGCATTCGTGGTGGAATATCACAATGTTGCAAGAGGTATGCCAAAGCAAATAATAAATACATGAATGATTATGATGGCACAGTTGAAGCTTCTTATCTGGCATACCTGGATGCCAATAACTTATATGGATGGGCTATGAGTCAGTATTTACCTTACGGCGGTTTTAAGTGGAGAAATACAAAAATAGATGTGACAAAAATTCGAGATGATGCCACAAAAGGCTATATATTGGAAGTTGATTTGGAGTATCCGCATGAACTACACGACCTCCACAAAGATCTACCACTGGCTCCAGAGAACAGAATACCTGAAGGTTCGAAAATGCCTAAATTATTAACTACCCTATATGACAAAGAAAGATATGTACTGCACTACGTAAATCTTAAGCAATATCTGTCCCTCGGAATGAAGTTGAAGAAGATCCATAGAGTTCTGGAGTTTGACCAATCAGACTGGCTCAAGTCCTATATTGATCTAAACACAAATATGCGAACGAAGGCATCTAATGATTTTGAAAAAGACTTCTATAAACTAATGAACAACTCTGTATTCGGCAAAACAATGGAGAACATTAGAAACAGAGTGGATATACGGTTGTGCACAAGCAGCAAGCAAGTGGATAAATTAGTGGCTAAACCAAATTTTAAAGATAGAACAATATTTACTGACTCATTGGTCGCAGTTCACATGAATAAAACAAAGCTGTGTTTTAACAAGCCCATTTATGTTGGAATGAGCATACTTGACTTGTCGAAGACCTTAATGTACGATTTTCACTATAATGTGATGAAACCAAAGTATGGGGGAAATATTGAACTGTGCTATCAAGATACTGACTCATACATATATTGTATAAAAACACCAGACTTCTACAGTGACATGAAAGAAATGATCGACCATTTTGATACAAGTGATTATCCAAAAAATAATAGATATAACATGCCTCAAATAAATAAGAAAATTATAGGCAAAATGAAAGATGAATGTAATGGGAAAATAATGGAAGAATTTATTGGTTTAAGAGCCAAAATGTATGCCTTAAATGTGGAAGGTGATGTAAAGAAAAGAGCAAAGGGTGTGAAAAATACTGTAGTCAGGAATGAGATAAGTTTTGATGACTACAAAAAGTGCTTGTTTGGAAAAGAAGTGGTGTACAAAAGTATGAATCTCATAAGACCTAATAAACATGAACTGTTTACAATAGAGTTGAGAAAAAAAGCAAAGTTCCGATGATGACAAAAAGATTTATTCTTAAAGATGGTATTAATACACTACCATTGGGGCACTACAAAATTGAAAAGGAGTGAGACTATGAAATATATATACGATCACCACCTTCATTATGTTTGTCAGACTGCATGGACTGATGCTGTATTTATGTATCTCATTCATATTTTGTTTTTAATTACTGAATCTTTAAAATAAAGGTTTTTAATGGGAAATGACCCATTAAAAACTAATAATCATAGATGTTTGCGCACTAGTTAGCTTCAGTGATTCTTTCACTTTTAACATCATAAATTAGGTTTCTTTGGCTTATTAGCACCACATTGCAAATAGTTGTAGCTTCGATTGGCTTATTAAAATCAACTGTAAGTTTCAGATTAGTTCTATCCTTTTCAATAGAGGTTTTTCTGTAAGAATAATCAATAATATGCAATGGTCTCCAGAAACAAATGCATCGGGGTTATAATATAGTTCATTGTTACGGTAAGGAGTATCTAGCTTGGTCTTTGAATTTATAAAATCATTGTAGGCAATGTACATTTTATCGAAAATTTTATTCTTGATATCCAGGTTCCAATTCTCCTTAGGGAACACTTCATTCCTTCCATTCTTAATATAAATATTTTTAACATGACTATGGTCAAAAATTGAACCATGTTTTTCTTGATCAGCATTTTTTTCTTTTCTATTTAGCTGATAGACAACAATGACAAAGTCAGGCATATCGAATTGGATTGAATTGAACTGATCCTTTATATCACACTGGAATGAGTTTGCACCAGTAGGTACAGGTTTTTCAAGACATTGCCAATAATTGAAATTGATGGGAATTTTGTGTTGTTTGTATAGTTTTGCTTTAATATCGTCTCTATAATTAGGTTCGTATTCAACAATTGGCCACAGGATTTCCATCTTCTCAATAACAATTTTACCAGCATCTGGAATAATATCAGCAGCTCGATTTTGTGTTTTAGGCTTTCTGTAAATAGAAACATCATCATGAGAATTTTGAATGAATGTAATCTTGTACCCGCCTTTCCAGAATATTTCATTACAATCCCTCAT